>CAWTZB010000064.1:55632500-55643810 GCA_963919705.1 Alexandromys oeconomus | reverse complement strand
CAAGTTATTGTTCCTTCTATTAGCGTTAAGAAAATTCAAGGTTAACAAAGCATTATGTAACCTATTTCTGGGGGTGTTTTCCACCCCTTTCTGTTTATTCAACAGAATATATCCTTTATAGTTCGATTTGATCTTTCTATGACTGCTTGACCTGTAGGATTGTATGGTATACCTGTAACATGCTTGATATTGTAATAGTCAAAAAACCGTTTCATTTGCCTAGAGACATAAGCAGGACCATTATCTGTCTTTATTTGTGTAGGTATACCCATGATAGCCATGACTTCTAATAAATGAGCGATTACTGAATCAGTTTTTTCTGAACTTAAAGCAGTTGCCCACTGAAAGCCTGAATAAGTGTCAATGGTGTGTCAAATGGCATACTTCAATTGGCCAAATTCTGCAGAGTGGAACACATCCATCTGCCAGATTTCATTCCTATGGGTGCCCTTTGGATTAGCCCCTGCTGGCAGTGGCGTTTGGTTATAGAAAGAGCAACCAGGGCATTTCTTTACAATCTCCTTAGCTTGTTGCCATGTAATAGAAAACTCTTTCTTCAAACCTTTGCTATTAGCATGATGTTTTTTATGAAATTCAGAGGCTTGTAGCACACTACCAATCAATAACTGATCAATGTCTGCATTACCTTGTGCTAGAGGACCTGGCAGACCCGTATGGGATCGGCTGTGTGTTATGTACATAGGGCAAAGCCTGTTCCTGATCAAATCTTGAACCAGGATAAACAATGAGGTTAGTTCTGTATCATCAGGTATAAATTCAGCAGTTTCAATATGTAAAATAACTCTTTCTGCGTATTGTGAATCAGTAACTATATTAATAGGCTCTCTAAAATCCCTTAGCACCATAAGAATGGCATATAATTCTGCCTTCTGGACAGAATCATAAGGACTTTGTTCCACCTTACCCAAGTCTTCTGATTTGTAACCTGCCTTCCCTGTTTTATTGGCATCAGTATAGAATGTACGGGCTCCAGTTATTGGAGCATCACGGACGATTCGAAGAAGGATCCAAGAAGTTCTCTTTATGAAGGTAAGCCTCTTGCTCTTTGGATAGTTTTGGGATGTCTCCCAAAAAATTAGCACAAGCTCTTTGCCATGGTTCATTATCTTCCCATAATTTCTTTAGTTCATCAGCAGTGAAAGGCACTATAATTTCTGCTGGGTCTATGCCTGCTAGTTGACGAAGTCTCAGCTTGCCTTTGATAATTAACTCAGAGACTTTTCCACATATGTTTTCAGTTTTTTACTTAAAAAGATCCATTCCAAGATAATATCATCTCTGTGCATTAAAATTCCTATAGGAGAAATTTTTGACAGTAATATGACGAGAATACAATCGAGCTCTGGATTCACCCTGTCCACATGTGCCTGTTGTAATTTTTCCTCAGTCATTGTCAGTTCCTTTTCTGCTTCAGCTGTTAATTCTCTGGGACTGTTTAAATCTTTATCACCTTCCAAGGTTTTGTTCAAATGAATTATTAGATCAGGTGTTATCCCAATAGCTGGTCGTAGACTGGAAATATCTCCTAACAGTCCTTGAAAGACATTAAGAGTCCTTAAGCGATCTCTCCTAATTTGTGCCTTTTGTGTCTGAATGTTTTGTGAACCTATCTTTTAACCTAAATAATTAACAGAATCTCCCTTCTGTATCTTCTCAGGAGCAATTTGCAATCCCCATTTAGGTAAAAGTATCTTTATTTCTTCAGACAGTCTGTTTAAGGTATCCATGTTTGAATCAGATAACAAGATGTCGCCCATGTTGTGGTATATTATAGATTTCGGGAATTTCTTGCGTAGTATTTGCAATGGTTGGTTCACAAAATATTGGCACAAGGAGGGGTTATTTAACATACCCTGGGGGAGGACGGCCCAGTGGTACCTCTTGGAAGGTTGAGAATTGTTGTAAGTAGGCACCGTGAAGGCAAATTTTTCTCTATCTTCTTTTTGTAAAGGTATGGTGAAAAAACAATCCTTTAAATCAATAACTATAAGAGGCCATCCTTTTGGTAATAAAGAGGGCAAAGGGATTCCAGATTGCAGAGGGCCCATAGGTTGAATAACCTTGTTGATAGCTCTGAGATCTGTCACCATTCTCCATTTACCTGATTTTTTTCTTAACCACAAATACAGGAGAATTCCAAGGACTGGTAGATTCTTCTATATGTCCAGCATCTAATTGCTCTTGTACCAGCTGTTCTAAAGCCTGTAACTTTTCCTCAGCTAGAGGCCATTGCTTTGTCCATATTGGTTTCTCAGTCAACCATTTTAGAAGCAAGGCTGTTGGTATCTCTGAAGGGGCTTCAATTGCTTGTCCTTGTGCGGCCCGAATGGCCGGTTTTCTCCGTTTGTGGTATCTTTTAATATTATTCTCAGAAATATAGGCTCTAGAAGTAGCAGGAATGTTAATTTGCATATTCCATTGTTGGAATAGGTCACGACCCCATAAATTCATTGCAATAATGGCTACATATGGCCTTAATTTTCCTATTTGTCCCTCAGGCCCTATACCTTCAACCCATCTCGTGCTCTGTCTTAATCGAGATAGGGTTAGGCTCTCGGGTTAGGGATAGGGTTAGGGTTAGCGGTTAGGGTTGGTTCAGGGTTAGGGTTACAGTTAGGGTTAGGTTAGAGTTTGGGTTAGGCTTATGTTTAGGTTTAGGGGTTAGGTTGGTTTAGGGTTAGGGTTAGGGTTTAGGGTTTGGGTTAGGATTAGGGTTAGGGTTAGGGTTAGGGTTAGGGTTAGGGTTAGGGTTAGGGTTAGGGTTAGGGTTAGGGTTAGGTTTAGGGTTAGGGTTAGGTTAGGTTAGGGTTAGGGTTAGGGTTAGGGTTAGGGTTAGGGTTAGGTTAGGGTTAGGGTTAGGTTAGGGTTAGGGTTAGGGTTAGGGTTAGGGTTAGGGTTAGGGTTAGGGTTAGGGTTAGGGTTAGGTTTAGGGTTAGGGTTAGGGTTAGGTTAGGGTTAGGGTTAGGGTTAGGGTTAGTGGGTTAGGGTTAGGGTTAGGGTTAGGGTTTAGGGTTAGGGTTAGTGTTAGGGTTAGGGTTAGGGTTAGGGTTAGGTTAGGGTTAGGTTTAGGGTTAGGGTTAGGGTTAGGGTTAGGGTTAGGTTTAGGGTTAGGTTAGGGTTAGGGTTAGGGTTAGGGTTAGGGTTAGGGTTAGGGTTAGGGTTAGGGTTAGGGTTAGGGTTAGGGTTAGGGTTAGGTTTAGGTTAGGGCTTAGGGTTAGGGTTAGGGTTAGGGTTAGGGTTAGGGTTAGGGTTAGGTTAGGTTAGGGTTAGGGTTAGGGTTAGGTTAGGGTTAGGGTTAGGGTTAGGTTTAGGATTAGGGTTAGGTTAGGGTTAGGTTAGGGTTAGGGTTAGGTTAGGTTTAGCGTTAGGGTTAGGGTTAGTATTAGGGTTAGGGTTAGGGTTAGGGTTAGGGTTAGGTTTAGGTCAGGTTAGGTTTAGGGTTAGGGTTAGGGTTAGGGTTAGGGTTAGGGTTAGTGTTAGGTTAGGGTTAGGGTTAGGGTTAGGTTAGGTTTAGGGTTAGGGTTAGGGTTAGGGTTAGGGTTAGGGTTAGGTTTAGGGTTAGGGTTAGGGTAAGGGTTAGGGTTAGGGTTAGGTTTAGGGTTAGTGTTAGGGTTAGGGTTAGGGTTAGGTTTAGGGTTAGGGTTAGGGTTAGGTTTAGGGTTAGGGTTAGGGTTAGGTTAGGATCAGGGTTAGGTTTAGGGTTAGGGTTAGGGTTAAGGTTAGGGTTAGCGTTAGGTTAGGGTTAGGGTAAGGGTTAGTGTTAGGGTAAGTTAGGGGTTAGGTTTAGGGTTAGTGTTAGGGTTAGTGTTAGGGTTAGGGTTAGGGTTAGGTTACGGTTAGGGTTAGGGTTAGGGTTAGTGTTAGGGTTAGGGTTAGGGTTAGGGTTAGGGTTAGGTTTAGGGTTAGGGTTAGGGTTAGGTTAAGGTTAGGGTTAGTTTAGGGTTAGGGTTAGGGTTAGTGTTACGGTTAGGGTTAGGGTTAGTCGTTAGGTTTGGTTTTGGGATAGGGTTAGGGTTAGGGTTAGGGATAGCGTGAAACGGCGCCTTTGATTAATGTAGACAATTGTGTAGGTATTTTCACAACCTTAATGAAAACAAGACTCACGAAACCAAGGTTTTAGTGAAGTACAAGAAACAGGAAGAGAAGCACGGCTTCTGTGCAACCAATTTATCAGTAAACATTTGCCCGAGGCGAGCCTGCCCCCAATGGGCGGGCTTATCCTTACATCTCCCCCTAAAAAAAAAGTCTAAATAAGACAGAACTAAATCAAATACAACTATTACCAATAATAACAAATAATAGATATTACAAACAATATTTAGAACAAAAGTTTTACCAGACATTCTATCTCAAGGAGTCTAAATAATGTAGAGAGTAATTACAATTATATAATCTTCAACTCCGTCAAATTTCTGAGAAGGGAATAAAATATTACTTAACAAATGAGAGATATCCAAAATGTGCCATAAATGACAGAGACAACAGACTACCTGGGCAATCACCCAAGTTCTCGTTCGCAATGTTGAGTCAACCAACTTTGGCTAAGGCGTAACATAACTGACATACCATTATCAAATGCAAGGAACTTTCTTAGAATTATCCTACCCTGTCTTGGCAAGATAAGACAATCCTGTTTCATATCTTTGTCAGTAGAAGAGGTATAGGCTTTTCTTAACCCAAAGGCAAGTTCTGCCAAGAAGACAAGCTCCCAGTGGAGTGTCTTTGGTGCTCAACGTTCTCTCGGGAGTAGAGTGGCGTTGCCAGGAGTAATTGTGTCTCGGCACAGAATTCTAGGTTAGATTAAAGGCCATTTTCTACAGCTTTTTAAAGAGGCTGAAGATTATACTATCTATACTAAATATAATCTCTATGTATCTAGAATACCTTATTAACCTAAAAATAAACATGACAAACAGATAATTCTCAATAACTATCTACCTTGAAGACAAAAAGAATAAACAACTGTGCAATATATGAAGACAATGATCTTCACCTGTAAACAATGTCATTATATATGAAATGTAAACAATGTTATTACATAAATAGTATCAGAGGTAGAAATGTACATTGTGATATGGTAGATGTATCAATACAATATAAGCATACTCTTATACAAAAATAGAGGTAGGAACACTCACATTCAATATTCAATATGTCAATATACAGGAAACAGTACCAATACAATTTTCGAAAAACAGTAACTCACAAATACCAATCATCCCATCAAACCAGTTAATCCTCCACCCTTTTTTTTTTGAACATACCCCTAATTCCATAAAACATCTCCCCAACCCCTCAACTCCGAACCAACCACTAAAAGATGTCCCTAACCCTGAGGGCAAACTCTGTTGGGAGAGGGGATGTCGTCCTGTAAGATTGCTTCAAGCTGACATGGGGGCGATGTTCTCTTAGGGGCTCCTGTGAAAGCAAATGATGGTGAAATTCCCAAATTAACCTTTGACCTAAGAAAATTATAACCAGTCCCTGAGCGCTTTGAGAAGGTCCGGCCAGAGTGTTGTCAAAAATGTGCACCATTCGAAATTGCCTTGTGCAGTTGGTAACAAAAAACAGGTCTCAGCGCGTAAAAAAGACGGAAAAAAATATTCATGACGTCATAAAAACCAGGTTGAGTTGATGTTGTGGGGCCCCATCTTCATCCTGGAAACTTCAAAAATTACTGTAGGAAAATTTGTTGCTTGTTATGCTTGTTAAATTTAAACATTAACAACAAGGACATATACTGACATATAAAGAAAGACACAGATACGAGGAAAAGCAAAGAAAGTTTATCAAGTATATAACTATCCTCATTCTGTCCCATTTCATGGCTCCTGATCTGAGACAGAACCTCTGAGATATCTCTTATCAACAGGCTTGGAATTGAAGAGGGACTGAGCCATAGTCCAACTCCAAAACCAGCTCTACATATTTATAAAGAAGTGTTCAAATAAAACATCAATACTTACAGAATGTATAGAATGTTACTGTTGATCCTTAGTGGGTCGTAACTATCCATCCATCAGTAATTAAATATTTAGGGTCCCTTAAATTCTTTGAAGATCAGTATTTTCCTGTGGAGATAAGAAAAGAACCCTGCCCCCAACCTATCTGTATTCCTTCCCATCAGTATGCTCGCCATCCATGTGAATGATTATTATTTATCTTTTCCAAATGGCTTTTCTTCTTCATACCGAACCTTTATTAGTTTTGACGGTATCCACAATTGTTCCTCACCTGTGGAGATAAGAGCAAAACCCCTTCCCCAACGCAGCACATCTCCTGGCTTCCATTGCGAGGTCAGCACATCCTTGAAATAAACTGGTTGATTTAGTTCAGTAGACTTTTCCATTATCCAATGTCTTTCTGCAGCCATTGTCCCCTTCTCATTAGCGTTAAGAAAATTCAAGGTTAACAAATCATTATGTTATCTATTTCTGGGGGTGTTTTCCACTCCTTTCAGGTTATTCAACATATCTTTCATAGTTCAATTTGATCTTTCTATGACTGCTTGACCTGTAGGATTATATGGTATACCTGTAACATGCTTGATATTGTAATCGTCAAAAAACCGTTTCATTTGCCTAGAGGCATAAGCAGGACCATTATCTGTCTTTATTTGTGTAGGTATACCCATGATAGCCATGACTTCTAATAAATGAGCGATTACTGAATCAGTTTTTTCTGAACTTAAAGCAGTTGCCCACTGAAAGCCTGAATAAGTGTCAATGGTGTGGCGAACATACTTCAATTTGCCAAATTCTGCAAAGTGGAACACATCCATCTGCCAGATTTCATTCCTATGAGTGCCCTTTGGATTAGTCCCTGCTGGCAGTGGCGTTTGGTTATAGAAAGAGCAACCAGGGCATTTCTTTACAATCTCCTTAGCTTGTTGCCATGTAATAGAAAACTCTTTCTTCAAACCCTTGCTATTAACATGATGTTTTTTTATGAAATTCAGAGGCTTGTAGCACACTACCAATCAATAACTGATCAATGTCTGCATTACCTTGTGCTAGAGGACCTGGCAGACCCGTATGGGATCGGATGTGTGTTATGTACATAGGGCAAAGCCTGTTCCTGATCAAATCTTGAACCTGGATAAACAATGAGGTTAGTTCTGTATCATCAGGTATAAATTCAGCAGTTTCAATATGTAAAATAACTCTTTCTGCGTATTGTGAATCAGTAACTATATTAATAGGTTCTCTAAAATCCCTTAGCACCATAAGAATGGCATATAATTCTGCCTTCTGGACAGAATCATAAGGACTTTGTTCCACCTTACCCAAGTCTTCCGATTTGTAACCTGCCTTCCCTGTTTTATTGGCATCAGTATAGAACGTACGGGCTCCAGTTATTGGAGCATCACGGACGATTCGAGGAAGGATCCAAGAAGTTCTCTTTATGAAGTTAAGCCTTTTGCTTTTTGGATAGTTGTTATTAATGTCTCCCAAAAAATTAGCACAAGCTCTTTGCCATGGTTCATTATCTTCCCATAATTTCTTTAGTTCATCAGCAGTGAAAGGCACTATAATTTCTGCTGGGTCTATGCCTGCTAGTTGACGAAGTCTCAGCTTGCCTTTTATAATTAACTCAGAGACTTTTTCCACATAAGTTTTCAGTTTTTTACTTGGTTTATGTGGTAAAAAGATCCATTCCAAGATAATATCATTTCTCTGCATTAAAATTCCTGTAGGAGAAATTTTTGATGGTAATATGACGAGAATACAATCGAGCTCTGGATTCACCCTGTCCACATGTGCCTGTTGTAATTTTTCCTCAATCATTGTCAGTTCCTTTTCTGCTTCAGCTGTTAATTCTCTGGGACTGTTTAAATCTTCATCACCTTCCAAGGTTTTGTTCAAATGAATTATTAGATCAGGTGTTATCCCAATAGCTGGTCGTAGACTGGAAATGTCTCCTAACAGTCCTTGAAAGTCATTAAGAGTCCTTAAGCGATCTCTCCTAATTTGTGCCTTTTGTGTCTTAATTTTTGCAAACACATTTTATAACCTAAATAATTAACAGAATCTCCCTTCTGTATCTTCTCAGGAGCAATTTGCAATCCCCATTTAGGTAAAAGTATCTTTATTTCTTCAAACAGTCTGTTCAAGGTATTCATGTTTGAATCGGATAACAAGATGTCGTCCATGTAGTGGTATATTATAGATTTAGGAAACTTCTTGCGTATTATTTGCAATGGTTGGTTCACAAAATATTGGCACAAGGAGGGGCTATTTAACATACCCTGGGGGAGGACGGCCCAGTGGTACCTCTTGGAAGGTTGAGAATTGTTGTAAGTAGGCACCGTGAAGGCAAATTTTTCTCTATCTTCCTTTTGTAAAGGTATGGTGAAAAAACAATCCTTTAAATCAATAACTATAAGAGGCCATCCTTTTGGTAATAAAGAGGGCAAAGGGATTCCAGATTGCAGAAGACCCATAGGTTGAATAACCTTGTTGATAGCTCTGAGATCTGTCACCATTCTCCATTTACCTGATTTTTTCTTAACCACAAACACAGGAGAATTCCAAGGACTGGTAGATTCTTCTAGATGTCCAGCATCTAATTGCTCTTGTACCAGCTGTTCTAAAGCCTGTAACTTTTCCTCAGTTAGAGGACATTGCTTTGTCCATATTGGTTTCTCAGTCAACCATTTTAGAGGCAAGGCTGTTGGTATCTCTGAAAGAACTTCAATTGTTTGTTCTTGTACTGCCCGAATGGCCGGTTTTCTCCGTTTGTAATATCTTTTAATATTATTCTCAGAAATATAGGCTCTAGAATTAGCAGGAATGTTAATTTGGGTATTCCATTGTTGTAATAGGTCACGACCCCATAAATTCATTGTAGTATTGGCTACATATGGCCTTAATTTTCCTATTTGTCCCTCAGGTCCTATACATTCAACCCATCTCGTGCTCTGTCTTACTCGAGATAGGGTTCCAATTCCCAGGAACTGAACATTTACATTCTGAAGAGGCCAATACGGATGCCAAGATTCTGGGGTAATGATACTTACATCAGCACCTGTGTCCAGCAGTCCAGTAATAAAAATGCCATTTACACACACTCTCAGCTTAGGTCTTTGATCATTTATAGAAGTTTGCCGAAACACACGTAACTCATCTTTCTGCTCATTATCGTTTGTAACAGTAGGCATGAGGTTTCCTAATTGTCCTGACGAGGCACGTTCTTTGCAGAAACTGGAAATGACTGGACCATGTTTGCCATGGGGGCCTGTGAGGCCCCCCCCTCTCACGTTTCCGTCTGTATCAGGTTGCCCTGTCTATCTCTTGTAGATCGGCACTCATTTGTCCAATGTCTGCCCTTTCCACATCTTCTACATAAACCTGAAGGCTGAGTCCTTCTATTTCTGTTATTTCTAGAAGATGCATTATTATTATTTCTGAAGGTCCGTTGTTTACAATTCCTTTTCATATGACCCATTTTTCCACAATTAAAACATTTGGTATTCTGGTGTCTCCTTTTACCATTAGAAATTGCTTCCTCTACCCATGCTTCAGTGCCATAATCAAATGTATCAACATCCAGTGTATGCAAGACCCATTCTTCCAAGGGTGCTGATCTGAACCTTAAAGGCCCCAAAATCTTTTTGCATTCCACATTTGCATTTTCATAAGCCAAAGACTCAATCATTATACATCTTGTGTCAGGGTCAGGTATCCCTATTTGCACAGCCTTAGTAAGTCTTTGTAAAAAATCACTAAAGGGTTCTCTCTGACCTTGTTTAATTGTGACAAATGATTCCATTCTCTGTCCTGGGTCTTGTACCCTGTCCCAAGCCCTTAAGGCTGCTGTAGTGCATATGGAGAGTGTGTTTTCATCCAAATTAGCTTGTTCCTGAGGGTCGGAAAAGAGTCCTTCACCTAGAATTTTATCTAGGGAGATTTCACTTCCCTTCGCCTTTTCTTGCTGTTCTAAAAGTCTAGCCTCTTGCCTGAATAAGCATTTCCATTTTAAATGCGTCCCACTCTCAAGGACTGCAGAGCTCAGCTGGATCCAGTCTAATGGTGTGGCTCTGCTGGTCATTGCCCAAGATTTTAGCATCTCTTTAACAAAAGAGGAGTGCATCCCGAAAGCCGTGACAGCCTGTTTAATTTCTTCGAGATCATTCATACGGACAGGCTCCCATGTATCTTCCTTAATGATCCTGGGGTTTTTGGAACCAATCACCTTCTCTGTCGTTATTACTGGAAAGGCAGGTAGAGGTGTAGATAGAGATTTGTGGAAATTGTCCCGGAGGGATTTACCCACAGATGTAGTTAAAATTTTCCTTTCTACTGTTTGTTCTTCCTCATCAGAATCAGAATTTAGAAATTCCTCAATCTTTTCAATTCTATTCACCATTGCCTTCTGCAATGTCTGTATCTCCTGTCCAGAATTATGTTCCAAAGCCTTCATTGAGGATTCTAAAGTATGAAGTTTGTCCATTAGAGATAAGTTCTCATCTTTGGACATAATTTTTATGGCATAAACCATGCCTTCTTGTATTGACAATCTTTCCACCACTCTGTCATAAGCTTTAGACAAAACTTGATTTTCCCATTCAACCGTTTTAATTCTCTGAGATAATGTTTCAGTCCCTTCAGAAAGTGACTGATGAAATTTACGATTTAAATCAGCTGTTCCTTCTTCCATAGTAATAAATTTCTCCTTAATATCAGCCTGAACCTTTTCTAAATTTTTAAACAAAGTTCTGTTCTCTTCCTGCAGAACTTTAAACTGATTCTTGAGAAGATCATTGTCATGCTTAATCGTTTGTAGATGTTCAACCTCTGCCTTAAGAATCCTGGATTCATCTCCAATAGTTTTTAGATGTTCAACCTCTGCCTTAAGAATCCTGGATTCATCTCTTAAAGACTCTATCAGACTTTTGTCGTCAAACCACTTAATACCAAGGAAAACTACTAATCCCAGAAGGATCCATAGATGTGGGGTGCAAGACACCTCTTGTAGGATCTCCCACATGGTACACTCAAAAAGGTTATTGAAGTTGGGAACGGTGATATTGTCAGACATTTTATTAAAAGGAAAAAAATTTTTTTTTACCTGTAATGACTGGTTCCTGCCAGAGGTGGCGAAAGAGTCCACTTGAATCCACGTGGAGAGCCGATCTGAAACAAATCTCAAGACCGAAATTTATTCAAATGTGGTGGTTTGTGGCTGCTAGAGGAACAAAGCGCTGGCTGCAAGCAGCTCCAGACCGCTGCAGCCTAGTACCGGTGTGGCGGAGTGGGGGAGGGGTGCCGTTGTTGCTAGGAACCAATT
>CAWTZB010000064.1:55605000-55627500 GCA_963919705.1 Alexandromys oeconomus | reverse complement strand
CCTAACCCTAATCTTAAACCTCACCCTAACCCTAACCCTCACCCTCATCCCACCCTCACCCTAACACTCACCATCAGCCTCACCTTCACCCTCACCCTAACCCTCACCCTAACCCTAAACCTAATCCTAACCCTAACCCTAACCCTAAACCTAAACATAAACCTAACACTCACACTCACCCTAATCCTCGCCCTAACCCTAACCCTATCCCTAACCCTAACACTAACACTCACCCTCACCCTAACACTCACCATCACCCTCACCCTGACTCTAACTATCACCCTAACACTAACCCTCACCCTCACCCTAACCCTCAACCTAACACTCACCCTCACCCTCATCCTCACCCTAACCCTAACTCTCACCCTAACCCTAACCCTAACCCTAAGACTCACCCTCATCCTCACCCTAACGCTAACTCTCACCCTAACGCTAACCCTAACACTCACCCTCTATTCACCCTCACCCTAACACTCACCCTAACACTCACCATCACCCTCATTCTCACCCTAACCGTAACTCTCAACCTAACACTTACCCTAACCCTAACCTTAACCCTCACCTTAACCCTCACCATCACCCTAAACCTGACCATAACCCTAACCATAACCATAACCATAACCATAAGACCAACCCTCACCCTAATCCTAACCCTCACCCTCAACATTACCATCAACCTCACCCTAACCCTAACCCTAAACCTAACACTAACAGTAACCTTAACCCTAACCCAAATACTCACCCTCACCCTCACCCTCACCCTCACCCTAACCCTAACCCTAACCCTAACCCTAACCCTAACCCTAACCCTAACCCTAAAGCTAACCAGTACCCTAACCATAACCATAACCCTCACCCTAACCCTAACCCTAATCCTCACCCTCACCCTCACCCTAAAACTCACCCTTACCCTCACACTAACCATAACACTCACCCTCACCCTGACCCTCACCCTCATTCTCACCTTCACCCTAACACTCACCCTCACCCTCAACCTCACCCTAACCCTCACCAAAACACTCACCCAAACCCTAATCCTCACCCTCATCCTAACCCTAACCCTAACCCTAAAACTAACCATAACCCTAACTCTAACATTAACCTTAACCCTCACCCTAACCCTAAACCTAACCCACACCTTCACCCTAACACTCGCCCTCACCCTCAACCCCACACTCACCTTCACCCTAACCCTCACCCTAAACCTCACGCTAACTATAACCCTAACCCTAAAACTAACCCTCACCCTCACGCTAACACTCACCCTCAACCTCACCCTAACCAAAAAGCTAACCCTAAACCTAAGCCTAACCCTAAACCTAACCCTAACCCTAACCCTAACACTAACCCTAACCCTAACCCTAACCCTAACCCTAACCCTAACCCTAAAACTCGCCCTCAACCTCAACCTAACACTAAAGCTAATCCTAACCCTAACACTAACACTAAACCTAACCCTAAACCTAACTCTAACCCTAACCTTAACCCTCACCCTAACCCTAACCCTAACCCTAAACCTCACCCTCAACCTAACACTCGCCCTCACCCTCAACCCCTCACTCGCCTTCACCCTAACCCTCACCTAACCCTCACGCTAACTATAACCCTAACCCTCACCCTAAAACTAACCCTCACCCTCAGCCTAACACTCACCCTCAGCCTAACACTCACCCTCAACCTCACCCTAACCCTAAAGCTAACACTAACCCTAACCCTAACCATAACCATAACCATCACCCCAACCCTCACCCTAAACCTAACCCTCACCCTCACCATCACCATCACACTAAACCTAAACCTAACTCTTAAACTTAACCTAACCCTAACAGTAATCCTCACCCTCACCCTAACACTCACCCTCAACCTCACCCTTATCCTAAACCTAACCCTAACCCTAACCCTAACACTAACCCTCACCCTTACCTTAACCCTCAGCCTAACACTCACCCACACCTCACCCTCAACCTAACCCTCACCCTAACATGCATCCTCACCCTCATCCTCATCCTAACCCTCACCTTAACCCTCACCTTAACTCTCAACCTAACCTTAACCCTAACCCTAACCTTCACCCTCACATTCACCCTCACTCTAACACTCACCCTCACCCTCACACTCACTCTTAACCTCACCCTCACCCGAACATTCACCCTCACCCTCACCCTCACCCTAAACCTAACCCTAAACCTCACCCTTACCCTAACCCTAACCATAACCATAATCCTAACCCTAACCCTAACTCTAACCCTAAACTTATTCCTCAATCTAACCCTCACCCTAACACTCACACTCACCCTAATCATTACCCTAACCATAACCCTAAAAATGACCCTACCCTAACACTAACCCTCACTCTCACCCTCACCCTAACACTCATCCTCAACCTCACTCTGACCCTAACTATCACCCTAATCCTAAATTTTACCCTCACCCTCACCCTAACCCTAAACCTAAACCTAACCCTAACCTTAACACTCAACCTAGCCCTCACCTTCACCCCCACCCTAAACCTAAACCTAGCCCTAACCCTAACCCTAACCTTAACCCTCACCCTAACCCTAACCCTAACCCTCACCCTAACACTCACCCTCACCCTAACCGTAACCCGCACCCTCACCCTGACCCTCACTGTCACACTCACTCTAACACTCAACCTAACCCTCACCTTAACCCTAACCCTAACTCTAACCTTAACCATCACCCTAACCCTAACCCTAATCTTAACCCTCACCCTAAACCTAAACCTCACCCTCATCCCACCCTCACCCTAACACTCACCATCATCCTCACCCTCACCCTCCCCTCACCCTAACCCTCAACCTAATCCTAAACCTAAACCTAACCATAACCCTAACCCTAACCCTAACCCTAACCCTAAACCTAAACCTAACACTCACACTCACCCTAATCCTTGCCCTAACACTAACCCTAGCACTAACCCTATCCCTAACCCTAACACTAACCCTCACCCTCACTCTAACACTCACCCTCACCCTCACACTCACTCTTAACCTCACCCTCACCCGAACATTCACCCTCACCCCCACCCTCACCCTAAACCTAACCCTAAACCTCACCCTTACCCTAACCCTAACCATAACCATAATCCTAACCCTAACCCTAACTCTAACCCTAAACTTATTCCTCAATCTAACCCTCACCCTAACACTCACACTCACCCTAATCATTACCCTAACCATAACCCTAAAAATGACCCTACCCTAACACTAACCCTCACTCTCACCCTCACCCTAACACTCATCCTCAACCTCACTCTGACCCTAACTATCACCCTAACCCTAAATTTTACCCTCACCCTCACCCTAAACCTAAACCTAACCCTAACCCTAACCTTAACACTCAACCTAGCCCTCACCTTCACCCCCACCCTAAACCTAAACCTAGCCCTAACCCTAACCCTAACCTTAACCCTCACCCTAACCCTAACCCTAACCCTAACCCTCACCCTAACACTCACCCTCACCCTAAACGTAACCCGCACCCTCACCCTGACCCTCACTGTCACACTCACTCTAACACTCAACCTAACCCTCACCTTAACCCTAACCCTAACTCTAACCTTAACCATCACCCTAACCCTAACCCTAATCTTAACCCTCACCCTAAACCTAAACCTCACCCTCATCCCACCCTCACCCTAACACTCACCATCATCCTCACCCTCACCCTCCCCTCACCCTAACCCTCAACCTAATCCTAAACCTAAACCTAACCGTAACCCTAACCCTAACCCTAACCCTAACCCTAAACCTAAACCTAACACTCACACTCACCCTAATCCTTGCCCTAACACTAACCCTAGCACTAACCCTATCCCTAACCCTAACACTAACCCTCACCCTCACCCTAAAACTCACCTTCTCCCTCACCCTGACTCTAACTATCACCCTAACACTAAACCTAACCCTCACCCTAACCCTAACCCTAACACTCACCCTCACCCTCATCCTCATCCTAACCCTAACTCTCACCCTAACCCTAACACTAACCCTAACACTCACCATCACCTCACCCTCACCCTAACCCTCACCGTAACACTCCCCCTCACCCTAATCCTCACCCTAACCCTCACCCTAACCCTAACCCTAACCCTTACCCTAACCCTAACCTTAACCCTCACCCTAACCCGAACCCTAACCCTAAATCTAACCCTAACCCTCACCCTCACTCTAACACTCACCCGCACCCTCACTCTAACACTCACCCTCACCCTCACCCTCACTCTTACCCTCACCCTCACTCGAATACTAACCCTCACCCTCAACCTCACCCTCATTCTCACCCTCACCCTAACCAAAACCCTAACCCTCACCCTAAACCTAACCCTCACCTTCACATTCACCATCACCCTAAACCTAACCCTCGACCTAACCCTAACCGTAACCATAACCATAACCCTAACCCTCACCCTAACACTCATCCTCAACCTCACTCTGCCCTAACTATCACCCTAAACCTAACCCTAACCCTCACCCTCACCCTAACCCTAACCCTAACCATTACCCTAACCTTAACACTCAACCTAACCCTCACCTTCACCCTCACCCTAACCCTAACAATAACCCTAACCCTAACCTTAACAATTACCAAAACCCTAACCCTAAAGCAAAACTTAACCCTCACGCTAACCCTAGCCCTAATCTTAACCCTCACCCTAACCCTAACCCTCACCCTCACCCCAACCCTCAACTTAACACTCACCCTCACCCTCATCCTCACCCTAAACTTAAACCTAACCCTAACCATAACCCTAACCTTAAACCTCAACTTAACCCACACACTCACACTCACCCTCAACCTAACACTCACACTCACCCTGACCCTCACCATCACCCTCATCCAAACACTCACCATCACCCTCAACCTAACGCTAACCATAACCCTAATCATAACCCTAACCCTAACCCTAACAATAACACTAACCGTATCCTTAACCCTAACACTAAACCTCCCCCTCCCCCTCACACTAACACTCACACTCACCCTCACCCTGACTCTATCACCTTAACACTAAACCTCACCCTCACCCTAACCCTCACCATAACACTCAACCTCACCCTCATCCTCACCATAACCCTAACTCTCACCCTAACCCTTACCGTAACCCTAACCTTAACCATCACCCTAACCATAAACCTAACCCTAATACTAACCCTCACCCTCACCCTCATACTCACTCTAACACTCACCCTAACCCTCACCCTCACTCATACCCTCACCCTCACCCGAACACTCACCCTCACCCTCAACCTCATTCTAACCCTCATCCTAACCATAACCCTAACCATAAACCTAACCCTCACACTAAACCTAATCCTGACAGTCACCTTCACCATCACCCTCACCCTATCCCTAACCCTTACCCTCAACCAAACCTTAACCCTAACCCTAACCATAACCATAACAATAACCCTAACCCCAACCCTCACCCTAAACCTAACCCTCACCCTCATCATCACCATCACCCTCACCCTAATCCTAACCCAAAACTAAACCTAACCCTAACAGTAAACCTCACCCTCACCCTAACACTCACCCTCAACCTCACCCTAACACTAAACCTAACCCTAACACTAACCCTAACCCTTACACTAACCCTAACCCTAACCCTAACCCTAACGCTACCCTAACCCTAACCCTAACTCTAACACTCACCCTCACCGTCACCTCACACTCACCCTCACCCTCACCCTAAACCTAACCCTAACCTTAACCCTATCCCTAACCCTAAACCTAACACTGACCCTTACCCTAACCCTAATCCTAACACTGACCTTAACCCTAACCCTAACCCTAAACCTAACACTCACCCTCACCCTCACCCTAACCCTAATCATAACCCTCACCCTAAGGCCAACCATAACCCTCACCCTCATCCTGACCCTAACACTCACCTTCACCCTCACCCTAACCCTCACCCTCATCCTGACCCTCACCATCACCCTCACCCAAACACTCACCGTCACCCTCACACTAACGCTAACCCTAACCCTAATCATAACCCTAACCCTAACACTAACACTAACCCTAACCTTAATTCTCACCCTAAACCTAACCTACACCCTAATTCTCACCCTAACCCTAACCCTAACACTAACCCCAACCCTAACCCTAACACTCACCCTCACCCTCATCCTAACCCTAACCATAACCCTAACCTTAACACTCAACCAAACCCTTACCCTCACCCTCACCCTCACCCTAACCCTAACCCTAACCCTAACCCTAACACTAAACCTAACCCTAACCCTAACACTAACCCTTACCCTAACCCTAACCCTAACCTTAACCCTAACCCTAACCCTAACACTAACCCTCACCCTCACCCTCACACTAACAGTCACCCTCACCATCACCCTGACACTATCACCCTAACACGAACCCTCAACTTCACCCTAACCCTCACCCTAACACTCACAATCACCCTCATTCTCAACATAACCCTAACTATCACCCTAACCCTTACCCTAAACCTAACCTTAACCCTCACCCTCACCCTAACCCTAACCCTAACCATAACCATAACCATAACCATAACACCCTAAACCTAACCCTCACCCTCACCATCACCATCAACCTCACCCTAACCCTAACCCTAAACCTAACCCTAACAGTAACCCTAACCCTAACCCTAATACTCAACCTCACCCTCACCCTAACCCTAACCCTAACCCTAACAATAACCATAATCCTCACCCTAACCTTAACCCAAATCATCACCCTCACCCTCACCATAACACTCAGCCTCACCCTCACCCTGACTCTAACCCTAACACTCACCCTCACCCTGACCCTCACCCTCATTCTCACCTTCACCCTAACACCCACTCTCACCCACACCCTAAGCCCAACCCTCACCAAAACACTAACACTCACCCTAATTCTCACCCACATCCTAAACTTAACCCTAACCCTAACTCTAACCCTAACCTTAACCCTCACCCTAAACCTAACCCTACCCTCACCCTCACCCTAACACTCACCCTCAACCTCACCCTAACCCTAAAGCTAACCCTAACCCTAACCCTACACCTAACCCTAACCCTAATACTAACCCTAACCCTAACCCTAACCATAACCATAACCATAACACCAACCCTCACACTAAACCTAACCCTCACCATCACCATCAACCTCACCCTAACCCTAACCCTAACCCCAACCCTAACCCTAAACCTAACCCTAACAGTAACCCTAACCCTAACACTAACCCTCACCCTTACCTTATTCCTTACCCTAACACTCATCCTCACCCTCATCCTCACCCTAATCCTAACTCTCAAGTAACCCTAACCCTAAACCTAACACTCACCCACACCTCACCCTCACCCTAACCCTCACCCTAACACTCACCCTCACCCTAACCCTCACCCTAACCCTATCCCGAACCCTTACCCTATCCCTAACCTTAACCCTCACCTTAACCCTCAACATAACCCTAACCCTAACCCTAACTCTAACCTTAACACTCAACCTAAACCTCACCCTCACCCCCACCCTAACCCTAACCCTAACCGTAACCCTAACCTTAACACTCACCCTAACCCTGAACCTAACCCTCACCCTAACCATAACCCGAACCCTAAGCATAAACCTAACCCTCATCCTCAACCTCACTCTGCCCTAACTATCACCCTAACCCTAACCCTAACCATCACCCTCAACCTCACCCTAACCCTAACCCTAACCATAACCCTAACCTTAACACTCAACCTAACCCTCACCCTCACCCTCACCCTAACCCGAACCCTAACCATAACCCTAACCCTAACCTTAACAATCACCCTAACCCTAACCCTAATGCTAACCTTAACCCTCACCCTAACCCTAATCCTAATCTTAAGCCTCACCTTAACACTAAACCTCACCCTCACCCCCACCCTCAATTTAACACTTACCCTAAACCTCACCCTCACCCTCACCCTAACCTTAACCCTAACCCTAACAATAACCCTAACCTTAAACCTCACTGTAACCCACACACTTACACTCACCCTCACCATAACACTCACACTCACCCTAATCCTCGCCCTAACCCTAACCCTATCCCTAACCCTAACACTAAACCTCACCCTCACCCACACACTAACACTCACACTCACCCTCACCCTGACTCTAATTATCACCCTAACACTAACACTCACCCTCACCCTAACACTCACCCTCACTCTCATCCTCAACCTAACCCTAACTCTCATCATAACGCTTACCCTAACCCTAACCTTAACCCTCACCCTAACCCTAAACCTAACCCTAACCCTAATCCTAACCCTAACCCTCACCCTCACACTCATCCTCACTCTAACACTCACCCTCACCCTCACTCTAACACTCACCCTCACCCTCACTCATACCCTCACCCTCAACCGAACACTCACCCTCACCCTCATTCTAACACTCACCCTAACCATAAACCTAACCATAAACATAACCCTCACACTAAACCTAACCGTGACCGTCACCTTCACCATCACCATCACCCTAAACCTACCCCTTACCCTCAACCTAACCTTAACTCTAACCCTAAACCTAACCCTAACCATAACAATAACCCCAACCCTCACCCTAAACCTAACCCTCACCCTCATCATCACCATCACCCTCACCCTGACCCTAACCCTAAAACTAAACCTAACCCTAACCCTAACACTCACCCTCACCCGCACCGTCACCCTCACCCTAACCCTAACCATAACCCTCACCCTAAGGCTAACCATAACCCTCACCCTCATCCTCAACCTAAAACTCACCTTCATCCCCAAACTCACCCTCACCTTCACCCGGACCCTCACCCTCACCCTCATCCTCACCCAAACACTCACCCTCACTCTCACCCTAACGCTAACCCTAAACATAACCATAACCCTAACCCTAACCCTAACACTAACCCTAACCCTAACCCTAACCCTAAACCTAACCCTAACCCTAACGCTCACCCTCACCCTCACTCTAACACTCACCCTCACCCTTACCCTCACTCATACACTCACCCTCACACGAACATTCATCCTCACCCTCACCCTCACCCTCATTCTAACACTCAAGCTAACCCTAAATCTAACCATAAACCTAACCCTCACACTAAACCTAACATTGACATTCACCTTCACCATCACCCTCACCCTAACCCTACCCCTTACCCTCAACTTAACCTTAACCCTAACCCTAACCCTTAACATAACCATAACCATAAACCCAACCCTCACCCTAAACCTAACCTTCTCCCTCATCATCAACATCACCTTCACCCTAACCCTAACCCTAAAACTAAAACTAACCCTAACAGTAACCCTCACCCTCACCCTAACACTCAACCTGAACCTCACCCTAACCCTAAACCTAACCCTAACCCTAACCCTAATACTAACCCAAACCCTAACACTAACCCTAACCCTAACCATAACCCTCACCCTATGGCTAACCATAACAGTCACCCTCATCCTCACCCTAACACTCACCTTCACCCTCACCCTTACCCTCACCCAAACACTCACCCTAACCCTCACCCTAACGCTAACCCTAACCCTAACCCTAACCCTAACACTAACCCTAACCTTAACCCTCACCCCAACCCTAACCCACATCCTAACCCTCACACTAAACCTAACCCTAACCCTAACCCCAACCCTAACCCTAACACTCACTCTCACCCTCATCCTCACCCTAACACTAACTCTCACCCTAAGCCTTACCCTAACCCTAAACTTAACCCTCACCTTAACCCTCACCCTCACCCTAAACCTAACCCTAACCATAACCCTAACCCTCTCCCTCACCCTCACTCTAACACTCACCCTCATCCTCACTCTAACACTCAACCTCACCCTCACACTTACCCTCATTCTCACCTGAACACTCACCCTCACACTCACCCTCACCCTCATTCTAACACTCACCCTAACCATAACACTAAACCTCACCCTAAACCTAACCCTCAACCTCACATTTACAATCACCCTCAGCCTAACCCTAAATCTAGCCCTCACCCTCACCCTCACCCTCACCCTCACCCTAACCCTAACCCTAACCCTAACCC
Organism: Alexandromys oeconomus; assembly: GCA_963919705.1. Classification (NCBI taxonomy): domain Eukaryota; kingdom Metazoa; phylum Chordata; class Mammalia; order Rodentia; family Cricetidae; genus Alexandromys; species Alexandromys oeconomus. The sequence continues at coordinate 55,617,443 of CAWTZB010000064.1, read as the reverse complement.
TAACCTTAACACTCAACCTAACCCTTACCCTCACCCTCACCCTAACCCTAACCCTAACCCTAACCCTAACCTTAACACTCAACCTAACCCTTACCCTCACCCTCACCCTCACCCCAACCCTAACCCTAACCCTAACCCTATCCGTAACCTTAACCCTCACCCTAACACTAAACCTAAACCTCACCCTAACCCTAAGCCTAACCCTTAACATAACCCTAACCTTAAACCTCACCATAACCACACAATCACACTCACCCTCACCTTAACACTCACCCTCACCCTCACCCTCACCCTAACCATTACCCTAACCTTAAACTTAATCCTAACCCTAACCCTAACCCTAACCTAACCAAAACTCTCATCATAACGCTTACCCTAACCCTAACCTTAACCCTCAACCTAACCCTAAACCTAACCCTAACCCTAACCCTAAACCTCACCCTCACCCTCATCCTCACTCTAACACTCAGTCTCACCCTCACTCTAACACTCACCCTCACCCTCACCCTGACTCATACCCTCACCCTCACCTGAACATTCACCCTCACCCTCACCCTCATTCTAACACTCACCCTAACCATAAACCTAACCATAAACCTAACCGTCACACTAAACCTAACCCTGACTGTCACCTTCACCATCACCCTCACACTAACCCTACCCCTTACCCTCAACCTAAACTTAACCCTAACCCTAACCCTAACCATAACCATAACCATAACCATAACCATAACCCCAATCCTCACCCTAAACCTAACCCTCACCCTCATCATCACCATCACCCTCACCGTAACCCTAACCCTAAAACTAAACCTAACTCTAACAGTAACCCTCACCCTCACCCTAAAACTCACCATCAACCTCACCCTAACCCTAAACCTAACCCTAACCCTAACCCTAACCCTAACCCTAACCCTAACCCTAACCCTAACCCTAACCGTAACCCTAACCCTAACCCTAACCCTAACCCTAACACTCACCCTCACCCTCACCCTCACCCTAACCCTAACCATAACCCTCACCCTAAGGCTAACCATAACAGTCACCCTCATCCTCACCCTAACACTCACCTTCACCCTCACCCTCACCCTCATCCTCACCCTCACCCAAACACTCACCCTCACCCTCACCCTAACGCTAACCCTAACCCTAACACTAACACTAACCCTAACCTTAACCCTCACCCTAACCCTAAGCCATAACCTAACCCTCACCCTAAAACTAACCCTAACCCTAACCCCTACCCTAACCCTAACCCCAACCCTAACACTAACACTCACTCTCACCCTCATACTCACCCTAACCCTAACTCTAAACCCTAACCCTTACCCTAAAACTAACCTTAACCCTCACCTTAACCCTCACCCTCACCCTAACCCTAACCATAACCATAACACCAAACCTCACCCTATACCGAACCCTCAACCTCACCATCACCATCAACCTCACCCAAAACCTAACCCTAACCCTAAACCTAACCCTAACAGTAACCCTAACCCTAATACTCACCCTCACCTTCACCCTAACTGTAACCCTAACACTAACCCTAACCCTAACCCTAACCCTAACCATAACCATAACCCTCAACCTAACCCTAACCCTAATCCTCTCCCTCACCCTCACCCTAACACTCACCCTCACCCTCACCCTAACCCTAACACTCACCCTCACCCTGACCCTCACCCTCATTCTCACCTTCACCCTAACACTCACCCTCACCCTCACCCTAACCCTCACCAAAACACTCACCCTCACCCTAATCCTCACCCTCATCCTAAACCTAACCCTAAGCCTAAACCTAACCCTAACCCTAACCCTAACGCTAACCCTAACCTTAACCCTCACACCCTAACCCTAACCCTAACCCTCACCCTCACCCTAACACATGCCCTCACCCTCAACCCCACACTCACTTTCACCCTATCCCTTAACCTAACCCTCACGCTAACTAAAACCCTAACCCTCACACTAAAACTAACCCTCACCTCACCCTAACACTCACCCTCAACCTCACCCTAACCCTAAAGCTAACCCTAACCCTAACCCTAAACCTAACCCTAACCCTAACACTAGCCCTAACCCTAACCCTAACCCTAACCCTAACCCTAACACTAACCCTAAACCTAACCCTAACCCTAACTCTAACCCTAAACTTAACCCTCACCCTAACCCTAACCCTCATCCTAACACTCGCCCTCACCCTCAACACCTCACTCAACTTCACCCTAACCCTCACCCTAACCCTCACGCTAAATATAAACCTAACCCTCACCCTAAAACTAACTCTCACCCTCAGCCTAACACTCACCCTCAACCTCAACCTAACCCTAACGCTAACCCTAACCCTAACCCTAACCATAACCATAACCATAACCATAACCATAACCCCAACCCAAACCATAAACCTAATCCTCACCCTCACCATCACCATAATCCTCACCCTAACCCTAACCCTTAAACTAAACCTAACCCTAACAGTAACCCTCACCCTCACCCTAACACTCACCCTCAACCTCACACTAACCCTAAACCTAACCCTAACCCTAACCCTAACCTTAAAACTAACCCTAACCCTAATCTTAACCCTCACCCTAACCCTAACCCTCACCCTCACGTCCATCCTCAACTTAACACTCACCCTCACCCTCACCCTCACCCTAACCTTAACCCTAACCCTAACCATAACCCTAACCTTAAACCTCACCGTAACCCACACACTCACACTCACCCTAACACTCACACTCACCCTAATCCTAGCCCTAGCCCTAACCCTATCCCTAACCCTAACACTAAACCTCAACCTCACCCTCACAATAACACTCACACTCACACTCACCCTGACTCTAACTATCACCCTAACACTAACCCTCACACTCACCCTAACCCTCACCCTAACACTCACCCTCACCCTCATCATCAACCTAACCCTAACTCTCATCATAACGCTTACCCTTACCCTGACCTTAACCCTCACCCTAACCCTAACCCTAACCCTAACCCTAACCTTCACCCTCACCCTCATCCTCACTCTAACACTCATCCTCACTCTAACACTCACCCTCACCCTCACTCATACCCTCACCCTCACCCGAACACTCACCCACACCCTCACACTCACGCTCATTCTAACACTCACCATAAACATAAACCTAACCCTCACACTAAAACTAACCCTGACCGACACCTTCACCATCACCCTCACCCTAACCCTACCCCTTAACCTCAACCTGACCTAAACCCTAACCCTAACCATAACCATAACCATAACCATAAGCATAACCCCAACCCTCACCCTAAACCTAACCCTCACCCTCATCATCACCATCACCCTCACTCTAACCCTAACCCTAACTCTAAAACTAAACCTAACCCTAACAGTAACCCTCACCCTCACCCTAACACTCACCCTCAACCTCACCCTAACCCTAAACCTAACCCTAACCCTAACACTAACCCTAACCCTAACCCTCTCACCCTCACCCTGACCCTAACCCTAACCCTAACCCAAACCCTAACCCTAACCCTAACCCTAACCCTAACCCTAACACTCACCCTCACCCTCACCCTAACAATAACCATAATCCTCACCCTAAGGCTAACCATAACCCTCACCCTCATCCTCATCCTAACACTCACCTTCACCCTCACCCTAACCCTCACCCTCACCCTCACCCAAACGTTCACCCTCACCCTCAACCTAACTCTAACCCTAACCCTAACCATAATCCTAAATCTAACCCTAACACTAACCCTAACCTTAAGCCTCACCCTAACCCTAACCCACACCCTAACCCTCACCCTAACCCTAACACCAACCCTAACCCTAACACTCACCCTCACCCTCATCCTCACCTTAACCCTTACTCTCACCCTAACCCTTACCCTAACCCTCACCTTAACCCTCACCTTAACCCTCACCCTCACCCTCACCCTAACCCTAACCCTAACCCTAACCCTAACCCTAACACTCACCCTCACCCTCACCCTAACCCTAACCATAAACCTCACCCTAAGGCTAACCATAACAGTCACCCTCACCCACACCCTCACCCTCACTCTCATCCTCACCCTCACCCAAACACTCACCCTCACCCTAACGCTAACCCTAAGCCTAACAATAACCCTAACCCTAATACTAACACTAACCCTAACCTTAACCCTCACCCTAACCCTAAGCCACACCCTAACCCTCACCCTAAAACTAACCCTAACCCTAACCCCAACCCTAACCCTAACCCCAACCCTAACCCTAACACTCACTCTCACCCTCATACTCACCCTAATCCTAACTCTCACCCTAACCCTTACCCTAAAACTAACCTTAACCCTCACCTTAACCCTCACCCTCACCCTCACCCTAACCATAACCATAACCATAACCATAACCATAACCATAACACCAACCCTCACCCTAAACCGAACCCTCAACATCACCATCACCATCAACCTCACCCAAACACTAACCCGAACCCTAAACCTAACCCTAACAGTAACCCTAACCCTAACCCTAATACTCATGCTCACCTTTACTCTAACCGTAACCCTAACCCTAACCCTAACCCTAACCCTAACCCTAACCCTAACACTAACCCTAACCCTAACCCTAACCCTAACCATAACCATAACCGTAACTCTCAACCTAACCCTAACCCTAATCATCTCCCTCACCCTCACCCTAACACTCACCCTCACTCTCACCCTAACCCTAACACTCACCCTCACCCTGACCCTCACCCTCATTCTCACCTTCACCCTAACACTCATCCTCACCCTAACCCTAACCCTCACCAAAACACTCACCCTCACCCTTATCCTCACCCTCATCCTAACCCTAACCCTAACCCTAAACCTAACCCTAACCCTAACCCTAACCCTAACTCTAACACTAACCTTAACCCTCACCCTAACCCTAACCCTAACCCTCACCCTCACCCTAACACACGCCCTCACCCTCAACCCCACACTCACTTTCACCCTATCCCTCAACCTAACCCTCATGCTAACTAAAACCCTATCCCTCACCCTAAAACTAACCCTCACCCTCACCCTAACACTCACCCTCATCCTCACCCTCACACTTACCCTCATTCTCACCCGAACACTCACCCTCACACTCACCCTCACCCTCATTCTTTTTTTTTCTTTTTTTTTATTTATTAAAGATTTCTGTCTCTTCCCCACCTCCGCCTCCCCTTTCCCTCCCCCTCCCCCAATCAAGTCCCCCCCCCCTTCATTAGCCCGAAGAGCAATCAGGGTTCTCTGCCCTGTGGGAAGACCAAGGACTATCCTCCTCCATCCAGGTCTCGTAAGGTGAGCATCCAGACTGCCTAGGCTCCCACAAAGCCAATACGTGCAGTAGGCTCAAACACCCATTACCCATGTTCTTGATGTCTCAGTAGCCCTCATTGTCCGCTATGTTCAGTGAGACCTGTTTTAACCCAGGCTTTTTCAGACCCAGGTCAGCTGGCCTTGGTGAGATCCCAATAGAGCATCTCCATTGTCTCAGTGTGTGGGTGCACCCCTCGCGGTCCTGAGTTCCTTGCTCGTGCTCGCTCTCCTTCTGCTCCTGTTTTGGACCTTGTGATTTCAGTCCGGTGCTCCAACGTGGGTCTCTGTCTCCGTCTTCTTTCATCGCCTGATGAAGGTTAATATTCAGGAGGATGCCAATATGTTTTTATTTGGGTTCTCCTTCTTATTTAGCTTCTCTAAGAACCCGAATTATAGGCTCAATGTCCTTTATTTATGGCTAGAAACCAAATATGTGTGAGTACATCCCATGTTCCTCTTTTTGGGTCTGGCTTACCTCACTCAGGATGGTGTTTTCTATTTCCATCCATTTGCCTGCAAACTTCAAGAAGTCCTTGTATTTTACTGCTGAGTAGTACTCTAATATGTATATATTCCATACTTTCTTCATCCATTCTTCAATTGAAGGGCATCTAGGTTGTTTCCAGGTTCTGGCTATTACAAACAATGCTGCTATGAACATAGTAGAGCGTATACTTTTGTTGCATGATAAGGCCTTTCTTGGGTATATTCCCAAGAGTGGTATTGCTGGGTCCATGGGTAGGTTGATCCCAAATTTTCTGAGAAACCGCCACACTGCTTTCCAGAGTGGTTGTACAAGTTTGCATTCCCACCAGCAATGGATAAGTGTACCCCTTTCTCCACAACCTCTCCAGCAAAGGCTATCATTGGTGTTTTTGATTTTCGCCATTCTGACAGGTGTAAGATGATATCTTAAAGTTGTCTTGATTTGCATTTCCCTGATCGCTAAGGAAGTTGAGCATGACCTTAGGTGTCTTTTGGCCATTTGAACTTCTTCTGTTGAGAGATCTCTGTTCAGCTCAGTGCCCCATTTTATAATTGGGTGGATTAGCCTTTTACAGTCTAGTTTCTTGAGTTCTTTATATATTTTGGAGATCAGACCTTTGTCAGTTGCGGGGTTGGTGAAGATCTTCTCCCAGTCAGTGGGTTGCCTTTCTGTCTTAGCGACAGTGTCCTTTGCTTTACAGAAGCTTCTCAGTCTCATGAGGTCCCATTTATTCAATGCGGCCCTTACTGTCTGTGCTGCTGAGGTTATACGTAAGAAGTGGTCTCCTGTGCACACTTGTTGTAGTGTACTTCCCACTTTCTCTCCTAGCAGGTTCAGTGTGTTCAGACTGATATTGAGGTCTTTAATCCACTTGGACTTGAGTTTTGTGCATGGTGACAGACATGGATCTATTTTCATTTTTCTACAGATTGAAATCCAGTTTTGCCAGCACAATTTGTTGAAGATGCTCTCTTTTTTCCACTGTATACTTTTAGCTCCTTTATCGAAAATCAGGTGCTCATAGGTTTGTGGATTAAAGTCAGGGTCTTCTATACGGTTCCATTGGTCGACTTCTCTGTTTTTATGCCAATACCAAGCTGTTTTTAATACTGTAGCTCTGTAATAGAGTTTGAAGTCAGGGATGATAATGCCTCCAGACGTTCCTTTATTGTATAAGGTTGTTTTGGCTATCCTGGGTTTTTTGTTTTTCCATATAAAGTTGATTATTGTCTTTTCCAGATCTGTGAAGAATTTTGATGGGATTTTGATGGGGATTGCATTGAATCTATATATTGCTTTTGGAAGAATTGCCATTTTTACTATGTTGATCCTCCCAATCCAAGAGCAAGGGAGATCCTTCCATTTTCTGGTGTCTTCTTCTATTTCTTTCTTCAAAGTTTTAAAGTTCTTGTCATATAGATCTTTCACTTCCTTGGTCAGGTTTACCCCAAGATATTTTATGCTCTTTGTGGCTATCATGAAAGGTGATGCTTCTCTGATTTCCCTCTCTGTTTCTTTATCCTTAGTGTATAGGAAGGCAACTGATTTTTTGGAGTTTATCTTGTATCCTGCCACATTACTAAAGGTGTTTATCAGTTGTAGGAGTTCTTTGGTAGAGTTTTTGGGGTCGCTTATGTATACTATCATATCATCTGCAAATAACGAAAGCTTAACTTCTTCCTTTCCAATACGAATCCCCTTATGTTGTCTTATTGCTATTGCTAGAACTTCAAGCACTATATTGAAGAGGTATGGAGAGAGTGGACATCCTTGTCTTGTTCCTGATTTTAGTGGGATGGCTTTGAGTTTTTCTCTGTTTAATTTAATGTTAGCTGTCGGCTTGCTGTAAATAGCTTTTATTATATTTAGGTATGACCCTTGTATCCCTAGTCTCTCCAATACCTTTATCATAAAGGGGTGTTGAATTTTGTCGAATGCTTTTTCAGCATCTAATGAAATGATCATATGGTTTTTTTCTTTCAGTTTATTTATATGGTATATTACATTGATAGATTTGCGTATGTTGAACCAGCCCTGCATCTCTGGGATGAAGCCTACTTGGTCATAATGGATAATTTTTCTAATGTGTTCTTGAATTCGGTTTGCCAGTATTTTATTAAGAATTTTTGCGTCGATATTCATGAGTGAAATAGGCCTGTAGTTCTCTTTCTTAGTTGGGTCTTTGTGTGGTTTTGGTATCAGGGTAATTGTAGCTTCATAAAAGAAATTTGGCAATGACTTTTCTGTTTCTATATTGTGAAATACATTAAGGAGAATAGGTATTAGCTCTTCTTGGAAGTTCTGGTAGAATTCTGCATTGAAACCATCTGGTCCTAGGCTTTTTTTAGAGGGGAGATTTTTGATAATAGCTTCAAGTTCTTCACGACTAACCGGTCTATTTAGATCTTTCACCTGGTCTTGGTTTAGCTTTGGTATATGGTACTTATCTAAAAAAATGTCTTATCAGATCACCACGGATTAAAGTTAGAAGGCAACAACAATGCTGCCCCCAGAAAGCCGACAAACTCATGGAAACTGAACAATCAACTACTGAACCACACCTGGGTCAAGGAAGAAATTAAGAAAGAAATTAAAGTCTTCCTTGAATTTAATGAAAATAAAGAGACAACATACTCAAACCTATGGGACACGATGAAAGCAGTGCTAAGAGGAAAATTCATAGCACTAAGTGCCCACTTAAAGAAAATGGAGGAAGCATACATTGGGGACTTAACAGCACACCTGAAAGCTTTAGAAAAAAAAGAAGCAGATGTGCCCAGAAGGAGTAGAAGACTGGAAATAATCAAACTGAGGGCAGAAATCAACAAAATAGAAACACAGAAAACAGTCCAAAGAATCAATGAAACAAAAAGTTGGTTCTTGGAGAAAATCAACAAGATAGACAAACCCCTATCCAAACTAATTAAACAACAGAGAGAGAACACGCAAATAAATGAGATCAGAAATGAAAAGGGGGACATAACCACAGACACAGAGGAAATTCAGAGAATCATTAGATCTTACTACAGAAGCCTGTATGCCACAAAACTGGAAAATACAAAAGAAATGGACATTTTTTTAGATAAGTACCTCACCCTCATTCTAACCCTCACCCTACCCATAACCCTAACCCTCACCCTAAACCTAACCCTCAACCTCACCCTCACCATCACCCTCACCCTAAACCTAAATCTAGCCCTCACCCTCACCCTTGCCCTGACCCTAACCCTAACCTTAACCTTAACACTCAACCTAACCCTTACCCTCACCCTCACCCTAACCCTAAACCTAACCCTAACCCTATCCATAACCTTAACCCTCACAGTAACCCTAACCCTAAACCTCACCCAAACACTCACTCTCAACCTCACCCTAACCATAACCCTCACCATCACCCTGACCCTCACACTCACCCTCACCTTAACACTCACCCTCGCCCTAACCCTAACCTAACCCTAACTCTAACCTTAACCCTCACCCTAACCCTAACCCTAATCTTAACCCTCACCCTAACCCTAACCCTCAACCTCACCCCCACCCTCACGTTAAGACTCACCATCACCCTCACCCTAACACTAACCCTAACCCTAAACATAACCCTAATCTTAAACCTCACCGTAACCACACAATCACACTCACCCTCACCTTAACACTCACCCTCACCCTCACCCTCAGCCTAACCATCACCCTAACCCTAAACTTAATCCTAACCCTAACCCTAACCCTAACCCTAACCCTAAACTTAACACACACACTCACCCTAATCCTCGCCCTAACCCTAACCCTATCCCTAACCCTAACACTCACCCTCACCTTCAACCTAACCCTAACCCTAACCTTAACAATAACCCTAACGCTAACCCTAACCCTAAACCTAACACTCACCCTCACCCTCACCCTCACCCTAACCCTAACCATAACCCTCACCCTAAGGCTAACCATAACCCTCAACCTCATCCTCACCCTAACACTCACCTTCACACTCACCCTAACCCTAACCCTAACCAAAACCCTAACCCTCTACCTAACCCTCACCCTCACCCTCACACTAACACTCACCCTCACCCTCACCCTGACACTATCACCCTAACACGAACCCTCAATCTCTCCCTAACCCTCACCCTAACACTCACCGTCACCCTCATTATCACCTAAACCCTAACTCTCACCCTAACCCTTACCCTAACCCTAACCTTAACCCTCACCTTAACCCTCACCCTCACCCTCACCCTAACCCTAACCATAACCCTAACCCTAACCCTAACAATAACCATAACCATAACACCAAACCTCACCCTAAACCTAACCCTCACCATCACCATCAACCTCACCCTAACCCTAACCCGAACACTAACACTAAACCTAACACTCACACTCACTCTATTCCTCGCCATAACACTAACCCTAACCCTATCCCTAAACCTAACACTAACCCTCACCATCACCCTCACACTAACACTCATCCTCACCCTCTCCCTGACTCTATCACCCTAAGACGAACCCACAACCTCACCCTAACCCTCACCCTAACACTCACCATCACCCTCATTCTCACCCTAACCCTAACTCTCACCCTAACCCTTATCCTAACCCTAACCGTAACCCTCACCTTAACCTCACCCTCACCCTAACCCTAACCCTAACCCTAACAATAACCATAACCATAACCATAACCATAACACCAACCCTCACCCTAAACCTAACCCTCACCCTCACCATCACCATCAACCTCACCCCAACCCTAAAGCTAACCCTAAACCTAACCCTAACAGAAACCCTAATCCTAACCCAAACCCTAACCCTCACCCTAACCCTAACCCTAACCCTAACCCCAAACCTAACCCTAACACTCACCCTCACCCTCATCCTCACCCTAACCCTAACTCTCACCCTAACCCTTACCCTAACCCTAACCTTAACGCTCACCTTAACCCTCACCCTCACCCTCACCCTAACCCTAACCCTAACCATAACTCTAACCCTCTCCCTAACCCTCACCTTCACTCTAACACTCACCCTCATCCTCACTCTAACAGTCACCCTCACCCTCACACTTACCCTCATTCTCACCCGAACACTCACCCTCACCGTCATTCTAACCCTCACCCTAACCATAACCCTAACCATAACCCTAACCCTCACCCTAAACCTAAACCTCAACCTCACCCTCACCATCACCCTCACCCTAACCCTAAATCTAGCCCTCACCCTCACCCTCACCCTAACCCTAACCCTAACCCTAACCTTAACACTCAAACTAACCCTTACCCTCACCCTCACCCTAACCCTAACCCTAACCCTAACCCTAACCCTAACCCTATCCGTAACCTTAACCCTCACCCTAACCCTAACTCTAAACCTCACCCAAACACTCACTCTCACACTCACCCTAACCGTAACCCTCACCCTAACCCTAACCCTAACTCTAACCTTAACCCTCACCCTAACCCTAAGCCTAATCTTAACCCTCACCCTAACCCTAACCCTCATCCTCACCCCCACCCTCACGTTAACACTCACCGTTACAATCACCCTCACCCTAAACCTACCCCTAAACCTAAACATAACCCTAACCTTAAACCTCACCATAACCACACAATCACACTCACCCTCACCTTAACACTCACCGTCACCCTCACCCTCACCCTAACCATCACCCTAACCCTAAACTTAATCCTAACCCTAAACCTAACCCTAACCTTAACCCTAAACCTAACACACAAACTCACCCTAATCCTCGCCCTAACCCTAACCCTAACCCTATGCCTAACCCTAACACTAACCCTCACCCTCACCCTCACCCTCACACTAACACTCACCCTCACCCTCACCCTGACACTATCACACTAACACGAACCTCAATCTCACCCTAACCCTCACACTAACACTCACCATCACACTCATTCTCACCCTAACACTAACTCTCACCCTAACCCTTACCCTAACCCTAACCTTAACCCTCACCTTAACCCTCACCCTCACCCTCACCCTAACCCAAACCCTAACCATAACCATAACCATAACCATAACAATAACCATAACACCAAACATCACCCTAAACCAAACCCTCACCCTCACCATCACCATCAACCTCACCCTAACCCTAACCATAATCCTAAATCTAACACTCACACTCACCTTAACCCTCACCCTAACCCTAACCCTAACCCTATCCCTAAACCTAACACTAACCCTCACCCTCACACTAACACTCACCCTCAACCGCACCTGACCCTATCACCCTAACACGATCCCTCATCCTCACCCTAACCCTCACCCTAACACTCACCATCACCCTCATTCTAACCGTAACCCTAACACTTACCCTAACCCTTACCCTAACCCTAACTTTAACTCTCACCTTAACCCTCACCCTCATCCTAACCCTAAACCTAACCCTAACCATAACCATAACCATAACCATAACCATAACCATAAACATAACACCAACCCTCACCCTAAACCTAACCCTCACTCTCACCATCACCATCAACCTCACCCCAACCCTAAACCTAACACTAAACCTAACCCTAACAGTAACCCTAACCCTAATACTCACCCTCACCCTCACCCTAACCCTAACCCTAACCATAACACTCACCCTAACCCTAAACCTAATCCTCACCCT
>CAWTZB010000064.1:55590000-55600000 GCA_963919705.1 Alexandromys oeconomus | reverse complement strand
CCCTAAATCTCGCCCTCAACCTCACCCTATCCCTAAAGAAACCCTAACCCTAACACTAACACTAACCCTAAACCTAAACCTAACCATAACTCTAACCCTAACCTTAACCCTCACCCTAACCCTAACCCTAACCCTAACCCTCACCCTCACCCTAACACTCGCCCTCACCCTCAACCCCTCACTCACCTTCACCCTAACTCTCACCCTAACCCTCACGCTAACTATAACCCTAACCCTAACCCTAAAACTAACTCTGACCCTCAGCCTAACACTCACCCTCAACCATAACTGTCACCCTCATCCTCACCCTAACACTCACCTTCACCCTCACCCTAACCCTCACCCTCACCCTGACCCTCACCCTCACCCTCACCCAAACACTCACCCTCACGCTCACCCAAATGCTAACCCTAACCCTAACCCTAACCCTACCCTTAACCCTCACCCTAACACTAACCCTAAAGTTAACCTTAGCCTAAAACTCACCCTCACCCTCAACCTTACCCTAACTCTCACCCTCACCCTCATCCTTACCCAAACCCTCATTCTCACCCTAACTCTAACCCTAACCCTAAAACTAAACCTAACCCTAACCCACACCCTAACCCTCACCCTAACTCTAACCCTAACCCTAACCCTAACCCTAACCGTCACCCTAACCCTCACTCTAACAGTCACCCTCACCCTTAACCTAACCCTCACCCTCACCCTAACACTAACCAAAACACTCAACCTCACCTTCACCCTCACCCTCACCCTAACCCTAACCCTAACACTCACCCTTACCTTCACACTCACCCTAACCCTAACCCTAACCCTAAACTTAACCCTCACCCTAACTCTACCCCTAACCCTCACCCTCACCCTTATCGTAACACTAACCCTCACCCTCACCCTCACACTCACCCACACCCTAACCCTCACCCTAACACTAACCCTAACCCTAACCATAAACCTAACCCTCACACTAAACTTAACCCTCACCCTCACCATCACCCTCACCCTAAACCTAACCCTAACCCTCAACCTCACCCTAACTCTAATCCTAACTATAACCATAACCCTAACATTCACTCTAAACCTAACCCTAACCCTAACCCTAACCCTAACCCTAACCCTAACCTTATTCCTCACCCTAACCCTCACCCTAACACTCACACTCACCCTAATCCTCACCCTAACCCTAACCCCAACACTAACCCTACCCTAACACTAACCCTCACCCTCACCCTAACAGTCATCCTCAACCTCACTCAGACCCTAACAATCACCCTAACCCTAACACTCAGCCTTACCCTAACTTTAACCCTAACCCTAACCTTAACACTAACCCTAACTTTAAGGCTCAACCTAACCCTCACCCTAACCCTAACCCTAACCCTAACCCTAACCCTAACTCTAACCTTAACCCTCACCCTAACCCTAACACTAACCCTAACCCTCACCCTCACCCTCACGCTAACCGTAACCCTCACCCTAACCCTGAACCTCACTCACCCTCACCCTCATCCCACCCTCACCTTAACACTCACCCTCACCCTCACCCTCATCCAAACCCTAACCCAACACTAACCATAACACTAACCTTAAACCTCACCATAACCCACACGCTCACACTCACCCTAATCCTCGTCATAACCCTAACCCTAACCCTATCTTTAACCCTAACACTAACCCTCACCCTAACACTCACCCTCACCCTGACTCTAACTATCACCCTAACACTAACCCTCACACTTACCTTAACCCTCACCCTAACACTCAACCTCACCCTCAACCTCACCCTAATCCTAACTCTCACCCTAACCCTAACCCTAAACCTAACACTCACCCACACCTCACCCTCACCCTAACCCTCACCCTAAAACTCACCCTCACCCTCATCCTCACCCTAACCCTCACCCTAACCCTAACCCTCATCCTTACCCTAACCCTAACCTTAACCCTCACCTTAACCCTCAACCTAACCCTAACCATAACCCTAACCATAACCATAAACCTAAACCTCACGCTCACCTGAACACTCACCCTCACTCTCACCCTAACACTCACCCTAACCCTAACCCTAAACTTAACCCTCACTCTAACCCTAACCCTAACCCTAGCCCTCACCCTCACCCTCACACTCACCCTCACTCTAACCCTAAACCTAACCTTAACCCTCAGCCTAACCCTCAACCTCACCCTCAATCTTACCCTAACACTCACTCTTACCCTCAACCTCACCCTAACCCTCATCCTCACCATAACTCTAACCCTAACCCTAACCCTAACTCTAACCCTATCACTAAACTTAACCCTCACCCTAAACCTCAAATTCACCCTAACCCTAACCCTAAACCTAACCCTAACACTAACACTAACCCTCATCCTTACCCTCACCCTAACCCTAACCCTCACCCTAACCCTAACCCTCACTCTCACACTCACCCTCACCATCACCCTCACCCTCACCCTCACTCTAACACTCACCCTCACCCTCACTCTAACCCTAACCCTGACTCTCACCCTAAACCTAACCCTAAAACTAATCCTCACCCTCACCCTGACCCTCACCCTCACCCTCACCATAACCCTCACCCTAACACTCATCCTCACCCTCATCCTCACCCTAACCCTCACCCTAACCCTAACCCTAACCCTAACCCTAACCCTAACACTTACCCTAACCTTAACCCTCACCCTAACTCTCACCCTAACCCTGACCATAACCGTAAACCTAACACTCACCCTCACCCTCACCCGAACCATAACCCTAACCTTAACCCTCAGCATAAAACTCACCCTAAACCTCAACCTTACCCTAACACTCACCCTCACCCTCATCCTCACCCTAAACCTCATCCTCACTCTAACTCTAACACTAACACTAACCCTAAACCTAACCCTAACCCTAACCCACACCCTAACCCTCACCCTAACAATAACCCTAACCCTAACACTCATCCTCACCCTTACCCTTACCCTAACCCTAACACTAACCTTAACACTAACCCTAACCCTAACCCTAACCCTAACCCTAACACTCACCCTCACCCTCACCCTCACCCTAACCCTAACCATAAACGTCACCCTAAGGCTAACCATAACCCTCAACCTCATCCTACCCTAACACTCACCTTCACACTCACCCTAACCCTAACCCTAACCATAACCCTAACCCTCTCCATAAACCTCACCCTCACCCTCACACTAACACTCACCCTCACCCTCACCCTGACACTATCACCCTAACACGAACCCTCAATCTGTCCCTAAACCTCACCCTAACACTCACCGTCACCCTCATTATCACCCAAACCCTAACTCTCACCCTAACCCTTACCCTAACCCTAACCTTAACCCTCACCTTAACCCTCACCCTCACCCTCACCCTAACCCTAACCCTAACCCTAACCCTAACCCTAAACCTAACAATAACCATAACCATAACACCAACCCTCACCCTAAACCTAACCCTCACCATCACCATCAACCTCACCCTAACCCTAACCCTAACCCTAACACTAAACCTAACACTCACACTCACTCTAATCCTCGCCCTAACCCTAACCCTAACCCTAACCCTATCCCTAAACCTAACACTAACCCTCACCCTCACCCTCACACTAACACTCATCCTCACCCTCTCCCTGACTCTATCACCCTAACACGAACCCACAACCTCACCCTAACACTCACCCTAACACTCACCATCACCCTCATTCTCACCCTAACCCTAACTCTCACCCTAACCCTTATCCTAACCCTAACCGTAACCCTCACCTTAACCTCACCCTCACCCTAACCCTAACCCTAACCCTAACCCTAATCCTAACAATAACCATAACCATAACACCAACCCTCACCCTAAACCTAACCCTCACCCTCACCATCACCATCAACCTCACCCCAACACTAACCCTAACTCTAAACCTAACCCTAACAGAAACCCTAATCCTAACCCAAACCCTAACCCTCACCCTAACCCTAACCCTAACCCCAAACCTAACCCTGACACTCACCCTCACCCTCGTCCTCACCCTAACCCTAACTCTCACCCTAACCCTTACCCTAACCCTAACCTTAACGCTCACCTTAACCCTCACCCTCACCCTCACCCTAACCCTAACCCTAACCCTAACCATAACCCTAACCCTCTCCCTAACCCTCACCCTCACTCTAACACTCACCCTCATCCTCACTCTAACAGTCAACCTCACCCTCACACTACCCTCATTCTCACCCGAACACTCACCCTCACCGTCATTCTAACCCTCACCCTAACCATAACCCTAACCATAACCCTAACCCTCACCCTAAACCTAAACCTCAACCTCACCCTCACCATCACCCTCACCCTAACCCTAAATCTAGCCCTCACCCTCACCCTCACCCTAACCCTAACCCTAACCTTAACACTCAAACTAACCCTTACCCTTACCCTCACCCTCACCCTAACCCTAACCCTAACCCTAACCCTAACCCTAACCCTATCCGTAACCTTAACCCTCACCCTAACACTAACTCTAAACCTCACCCAAACACTCACTCTCACCCTCACCCTAACCGTAACCCTCACCCTAACCCTAACCCTAACCCTAACTCTAACCTTAACCCTCACCCTAACCCTAAGCCTAATCTTAACCCTCACCCTAACCCTAACCCTCACCCTCACCCCCACCCTCACGTTAACACTCACCGTCACCCTCACACTCACCCTAAACCTAACCCTAACCCTAAACATAACCCTAACCTTAAACCTCACCGTAACCACACAATCACACTCACCCTCACCTTAACACTCACCGTCACCCTCACCCTCACCCTAACCATCACCCTAAACCTAAACTTAATCCTAACCCTAACCCTAACCCTAAACTTAACCCTAAACCTAACACACAAACTCACCCTAATCCTTGCCCTAACCCTAACCCTATCCCTAACCCTAACACTAACCCTCACCCTCACCCTCACACTAACACTCACCCTCACCCTCACCCTGACACTATCACACTAACACGAACCTCAATCTCACCCTAACTCTCACACTAACACTCACCATCACACTCATTCTCACCCTAACACTAACTCTCACCCTAACCCTTACCCTAACCCTAACCTTAACCCTCACCTTAACCCTCACCCTCACCCTCACCCTAACCCTAACCCTAACCCTAACCATAACCATAACCATAACACCAAACCTCACCCTAAACCAAACCCTCACCCTCACCATCACCATCAACCTCACCCTAACCCTAACCCTAACCCTAACCATAATCCTAAATCTAACACTCACACTCACCCTAATCCTCACCCTAACCCTAACCCTATCCCAAAACCTAACACTAACCCTCACCCTCACCCTCACACTAACACTCACCCTCAACCGCACCCTGACTCTATCACCCTAACACGATCCCTCATCCTCACCCTAACCCTCACCCTAACACTCACCATCACCCTCATTCTAACCGTAACCCTAACACTTACCCTAACCCTTACCCTAACCCTAACCTTAACCCTCACCTTAACCCTCACCCTCACCCTAACCCTAAACCTAACTCTAACCATAACCATAACCATAACCATAACCATAACACCAACCCTCACCCTAAACCTAACCCTCACCCTCACCATCACCATCAACCTCACCCCAACCCTAACCCTAACCCTAAACCTAACCCTAACAGTAACCCTAACCCTAATACTCACCCTCACCCTCACCCTGACCCTAACCCTAACCATAACACTCACCCTAACCCTAAACCTAATCCTCACCCTCACCCTCACCCTAACACACACCCTCACCCTCACCCTAAGCCTAAAACTCACCCTCAACCTGACCCACACCCTAACCTTAACCCTATCCCTAACCATAACCCTAACCTTAAACCTCACCGTAACCCACACACTCACACTCACCCTCACCCTAACACTCACACTCACCCTAATCCTCGACCTAACCCTAACCCTATCCCTAACCCTAACACTAAACCTCACCCTCACCCTCACACTAACACTCACACTTACACACACCCTGACTCTAAATATCACCCTAACACTAACCCTCACCCTCACCCTAACCCTCACCCTAACACTCACCCTCACCCTCATCCTCAACCTAACCCTAACTCTCATCATAACGCTTACCCTGACCCTAACCCTAACCATAACACTCACCCTAACCCTAAACCTAACCCAAACCCTAACCCTAACCCTAACCCTCACCCTCACCCTCATCCTCACTCTAACACTCACCCTCACCCTCAGTCTAACACTCACCCTCACCCTCACTCATACCCTCACCCGAACACTCACCCTCACCCTCACCCTCATTCTAACACTCACCCTAACCATAACCCTAACCATAAACCTAACCCTCACACTAAACCTAACCCTGACCGTGAACTTCACCATCACCCTCACCCTAACAATACCCCTTACCCTCAACCTAACCTTAACCCTAACCCTAACCATAATCATAACCATAACCACAACCTTCACCCTAAACCTATCCCTCAGCCTCATCATCACCATCACCCTCACCCTAACCTAAACCCTAAAACTAAACCTAACCCCAACAGTAACCCTCACCCTCACCCTAACACTCACGCTCAACCTCACCCTAACCCTAACCCTAACCCTAACACTCAACCTCAACCTCACCCTCACCCTCACCCTAACACTAACACTAACCCTAACCCTAACCCTAACCCTAACACTCACCCTCACCCTCAACCTCACCCTAACCCTAACCATAACCCTCACCCTAAGGCTAACCATATCCCTCACCCTCATCCTCAACCTAAAACTCACCTTCACCCTCAACCTAACCCTCACCCTCACCCTCACCCTCACCCTCAACCAAACACTCACCCTCAACCTCACCCTAACGCTAACCCTAACCTTAACCATAACCCTAACCCCCACCCTAACCCTCACCCTAACCCTAACCCTAACCCCAACCCTAACCCTAACACTCACCCTCACCCTCACCCTCACCCTAACCCTAACTCTCACCCTAACCCTTACCCTAACCCTAACCTTAACCCTCACCTTAACCCTCACCCTCACCCTAACCCTAACCCTAACCATAACCCTAAACCTCTCCCTCACCCTCACTCTAACACTCACCCTCATCCTCACTCTAACACTCACCCTCACCCTCACCTTCCACTTACCCTCATTCTCACCCGAACACTCACCCTAACACTCACCCTCACCCTCATTCTAACCCTCACCCTAAACCATAACCCTAACCATAACCCTAACCCTCAGCCTAAACCTAACCCTCAACCTCACCCTCACCATCACCCTCACCCTAACCCTAAATCTAGCCCTCACCCTCACCCTCAACCTAACCCTAACTCTAACCCTAAACTTAACACTCAACCTAACCCTTACCCTCACCCTCACCCTCACCCCTAACCCTAACCCTAACCCTAACCCTAACCCTAACCCTAACCCTAACCCTATCCGTAACCTTAACCCTCACCCTAACCCTAACCCTAAACCTCACACAAACACTCACTCTCACCCTCACCCTAACCGTAACCCTCTCCATCACCCTGACCCTCACTCACCCTCACCCTAACAATCACCCTCACCCTAACCCTAACCCTAACCCTAACTCTAACCTTAAACCTCACCCTAACCCTAACCCTAATCTTAACCCTCACCCTAACACTAACCCTCACCCTCACACCAACCCTCACCTTAACACTCACACTCACCCTCACCCTCACCCTGACCCTAACCCTAAACATAACCCTAACCTTAAACATCACCATAACCACACAATAACCCTCACCCTCACCTAAAGACTCACCCTCACCCTCACCCTCACCCTCCCTCTAAAAATCACCGTAACCCTAAACTTAATCCTAACCCTAACCCTAACCCTAACCCTATCCCTAACCCTAACACTAACCCTCACACTCACACTAACACTCACCCTCACCCTCACCCCGACTCTATCACCCTAACACGAACCCTCAACCTCACCCTAACCCTCACCCTAACACTCACCATCACCCTCATTCTCACCCTAAGCCTAAACCTAACCCTAACCCTAACCCTAACACTAACCCTAACCCTAACGCTAACCCTAACCCTAGCCCTAAATCTCGCCCTCAACCTCACCCTATCCCTAAAGAAACCCTAACCCTAACCCTAACACTAACCCTAAACCTAAACCTAACCATAACTCTAACCCTAACCTTAACCCTCACCCTAACCCTAACCCTAACCCTAACCCTAACCCTCACCCTAACACTCGCCCTCACCCTCAACCCCTCACTCACCTTCACCCTAACTCTCACCCTAACCCTCACGCTAACTATAACCCTAACCCTAACCCTAACCCTAAAACTAACTCTGACCCTCAGCCTAACACTCACCCTCAACCATAACTGTCACCCTCATCCTCACCCTAACACTCACCTTCACGCTCACCCTAACCCTCACCCTCACCCTGACCCTCACCCTCACCCTCACCCAAACACTCACCCTCACGCTCACCCAAATGCTAACCCTAACCCTAACCCTAACCCTAACCTTAACCCTCACCCTAACACTAACCCTAAAGTTAACCTTAGCCTAAAACTCACCCTCACCCTCAACCTTACCCTAAACCTAACCCTTACCCTCAACCTCACCCTAACCCTAATCCTAACCATAACCATAACCCTAACATTCACTCTAAACCTAACCCTAACCCTAACCCTAACCCTCACCTTATTCCTCACCCTAACCCTCACCCTAACACTCACACTCACCCTAATCCTCACCCTAACCCTAACCCCAACACTAACCCTACCCTAACACTAACCCTCACCCTCACCCTAACACTCATCCTCAACCTCACTCAGACCCTAACAATCACCCTAACCCTAACACTCAGCCTTACCCTAACTTTAACCCTAACCCTAACCCTAACCTTAACACTAACCCTAACCTTAAGGCTCAACCTAACCCTCACCCTAACCCTAACCCTAACCCTAACCCTAACCCTAACCCTAACCCTAACTCTAACCTTAACCCTCACCCTAACCCTAACCCTAACCCTAACCCTCACCCTAACACTCACCCTCACCCTCACGCTAACCGTAACCCTCACCCTCACCCTGAACCTCACTCACCCTCACCCTCATCCCACCCTCACCTTAACACTCACCCTCACCCTCACCCTCATCCAAACCCTAACCCAACACTAACCATAACACTAACCTTAAACCTCACCATAACCCACACGCTCACACTCACCCTAATCCTCGTCATAACCCTAACCCTAACCCTATCCTTAACCCTAACACTAACCCTCACCCTAACACTCACCCTCACCCTGACTCTAACTATCACCCTAACACTAACCCTCACACTTACCTTAACCCTCACCCTAACACTCAACCTCACCCTCAACCTCACCCACACCTCACCCTCACCCTAACCCTCACCCTAAAACTCACCCTCACCCTCATCCTCACCCTAACCCTCACCCTAACCCTAACCCTCATCCTTACCCTAACCCTAACCTTAACCCTCACCTTAACCCTCAACCTAACCCTAACCATAACCCTAACCATAACCATAAACCTAAACCTCACGCTCACCTGAACACTCACCCTCACTCTCACCCTAACACTCACCCTAACCCTAACCCTAAACTTAACCCTCACTCTAACCCTAAACCTAACCCTAGCCCTCACCCTCACCCTCACACTCACCCTCACTCTAACCCTAAACCTAACCTTAACCCTCAGCCTAACCCTCAACCTCATCCTCAATCTTACCCTAACACTCACTCTTACCCTCAACCTCACCCTAACCCTCATCCTCACCATAACTCTAACCCTAACCCTAACTCTAACCCTATCACTAAACTTAACCCTCACCCTAAACCTCACAATCACCCTAACCCTAACCCTAAACCTAACCCTAACACTAACACTAACCCTCATCCTTACCCTCACCCTAACCCTAACCCTAACCCTCACCCTAACCCTAACCCTCACTC
>CAWTZB010000064.1:55577500-55585000 GCA_963919705.1 Alexandromys oeconomus | reverse complement strand
CTGACCCTCACTCTCACCCTCACCCTAACAATCACCCTCACCCTAACCCTAACCCTAACCCTAACTCTAACCTTAAACCTCACCCTAACCCTAACCCTAATCTTAACCCTCACCCTAACACTAACCCTCACCCTCACACCAACCCTCACCTTAACACTCACACTCACCCTCACCCTCACCCTGACCCTAACCCTAAACATAACCCTAATCTTAAACATCACGGTAACCACACAATAACCGTCACCCTCACCTAAACACTCACCCTCACCCTCACCCTCACCCTCCCTCTAAAAATCACCGTAACCCTAAACTTAATCCTAACCCTAACCCTAACCCTAACCCTAACCCTATCCCTAACCCTAACACTAACCCTCACACTCACACTAACACTCACCCTCACCCTCACCCCGACTCTATCACCCTAACACGAACCCTCAACCTCACCCTAACCCTCACCCTAACACTCACCATCACCCTCATTCTCACCCTAAGCCTAAACCTAACCCTAACCCTAACCCTAACACTAACCCTAACCCTAATGCTAACCCTAACCCTAGCCCTAAATCTCGCCCTCAACCTCACCCTATCCTTAAAGAAACCCTAACCCTAACCCTAACACTAACCCTAAACCTAAACCTAACCATAACTCTAACCCTAACCTTAACCCTCACCCTAACCCTAACCCTAACCCTAACCCTAACCCTAACCCTCACCCTAACACTCGCCCTCACCCTCAACCCCTCACTCACCTTCACCCTAACTCTCACCCTAACCCTCACGCTAACTATAACCCTAACCCTAACCCTAAAACTAACTCTGACCCTCAGCCTAACACTCACCCTCAACCATAACTGTCACCCTCATCCTCACCCTAACACTCACCTTCACCCTCACCCTAACCCTCACCCTCACCCTGACCCTCACCCTCACCCTCACCCAAACACTCACCCTCACGCTCACCCAAATGCTAACCCTAACCCAAACCCTAACCCTAACCTTAACCCTCACCCTAACACTAACCCTAAAGTTAACCTTAGCCTAAAACTCACCCTCACCCTCAACATTACCCTAACTCTCACGCTCACCCTCATCCTTACCCAAACCCTCATTCTCACCCTAACTCTAACCCTAACCCTAAAACTAAACCTAACCCTAACCCACACCCTAACCCTCACCCTAAACCTAACCCTAACCCTAACCCTAACCCTAACCGTCACCCTAACCCTCACTCTAACAGTCACCCTCACCCTTAACCTAACCCTCACCCTCACCCTAACACTAACCCTAACACTCACCCTCACCTTCACCCTCACCCTCACCCTAACCCTAACCCTAACACTCACCCTTACCTTCACACTCACCCTAACCCTAACCCTAAACTTAACCCTCACCCTAACTCTACCCCTAACCCTCACCCTCACCCTTATCGTAACACTAACCCTCACACTCACCCACACCCTAACCCTCACCCTAACACTAACCCTAACCCTAAGCATAAACATAACCCTCACACTAAACCTAACCCTCACCCTCACCATCACTCTCACCCTAAACCTAACCCTAACCCTCAACCTCACCCTAACCCTAATCCTAACCATAACCATAACCCTAACATTCACCCTAAACCTAACCCTAACCCTAACCCTAAACTTATTCCTCAACCTAACCCTCACCCTAACACTCACACTCACCCTAATCCTCACCCTAACCCTAACCCCAACACTAACCCTACCCTAACACTAACCCTCACCCTCACCCTAACACTCATCCTCAACCTCACTCAGACCCTAACAATCACCCTAACCCTAAAACTCAGCCTTACCCTAACTTTAACCCTAACCCTAACCCTAACCTTAACACTAACCCTAAACTTAAGGCTCAACCTAACCCTCAACCTAACCCTAACCCTAACCCTAACCCTAACCATAACTCTAACCTTAACCCTCACCCTAACCCTAACCCTAACCCTAACACTCACCCTAACACTCACCCTCACGCTAACCGTAACCCTCACCCTCACCCTGAACCTCACTCACCCTCACCCTCATCCCACCCTCACCTTAACACTCACCCTCACCCTCACCCTCATCCTAACCCTAACCCAACACTAACCATAACACTAACCTTAAACCTCACCATAACCCACACGCTCACACTCACCCTAATCCTCATCATAACCCTAACCCTAACCCTATCCTTAGCCCTAACACTAACCCTCACCCTAAAACTCACCCTCACCCTGACTCTAACTATCACCCTAACACTAACCCTCACACTTACCTTAACCCTCACCCTAACAATCAACCTCACCCTCAACCTCACCCTAATCCTAACTCTCACTCTAACCCTAACCCTAAACCTAACACTCACCCACACCTCACCCTCACCCTAACCCTCACCCTAAAACTCACCCTCACCCTCATCCTCACCCTAACCCTCACACTAACCCTAACCCTCATCCTTACCCTAACCCTAACCTTAACCCTCAACCTAACCCTAACACTAACCATAACCCTAACCCTCTCCCTAAACCTCACCCTCACCCTCACACTAACACTCACCCTCACCCTCACCCTGACACTATCACCCTAACACGAACCCTCAATCTGTCCATAACCCTCACCCTAACACTCACCGTCACCCTCATTATCACCCAAACCCTAACTCTCATCCTAACCCTTACCCTAACCCTAACCTTAACCGTCACCTTAACCCTCACCCTCACCCTCACCCTAACCCTAACCCTAACCCTAACAATAACCATAACCATAACACCAACCCTCACCCTAAACCTAACCCTCACCATCACCATCAACCTCACCCTAACCCTAACCCTAACCCTAACACTAAACCTAACACTCACACTCACTCTAATCCTCGCCCTAACCCTAACCCTAACCCTATCCCTAAACCTAACACTAACCCTCACCCTCACCCTCACACTAACACTCATCCTCACCCTCTCCCTGACTCTATCACCCTAACACGAACCCACAACCTCACCCTAACCCTCACCCTAACACTCACCATCACCTTCATTCTCACCCTAACCCTAACTCTCACCCTAACCCTTATCCTAACCCTAACCGTAACCCTCACCTTAACCTCACCCTCACCCTAACCCTAACCCTAACCCTAACCCTAACTTTACCTTCACCCTAAACCTAACCCTCACCCTCACCCTCACCCTCACTCTAAAACACACCCTCACACTCACCCTAACCCTCACCCTCACCATAACACTAACCCTAACCATAACACTCACCATCAGCCTCACCCTCACCTGAACACTTACCCTCACCCTCACCCTAACCCTACCCTCACACTAACCCTAACTCTAAACCTAAACTTGAACCTCATCCTAACCCTAACCCTCACCCTCATCCTCTACTTCACCGTCACCCTCAGCCTAACCGTCACCCTAACATTGACCCTCACCCTAACCCTAACCCTAACCCTAACCTTAACCCTTACCCTAACCATAACACTAAACCTCACCCTCACCCTCACCCTCAGCTTGACCGTAACCTTAACACTGACCCTTACCCTCACCCTAACCCTAACCCTAACCCAAACCTTAAACCTCACTCTAACCCTCACCCTCACAGTCACCCTCACCCTAACACTCAACCTCACCCTCACCCTAACCCTCACCCTAACTCTAACACTCATCCTAACCCTCTCCCTCACCCTCACTCTCACCCTCATCCTCACCCTCACCCTAACCCTAACCCTCAACCTCACCCTCAAACTCAGCCTAACCGTCACCATAACAGTGACCCTCACCCTCACCCTAAACCTAACCCTAACCCTAACCCTAACCCTAACCCTAACCCTAACCCTAACCCTAACCCCAACCTTAACCCTCACCCTAACCCTAACCCTAACCCTCACCGTCACCCTAACACTCAAACTCACCCTCACCCTAACACTAACCCTCACCCTCACCATGACCCTCTCCCTCACCCTCACACTCTCCCTAACCCTAACCCAAACCCTAACTCTCACCCTAACCCTAACCCTAACAGTAACCCTAAACCTAACCCTCACTCTAACCCTAACCCTCATCCTCACCCCTACCCTCACCCTCTCACTAAAAGTAACCTTAAACCTAACCCTAACCCTAACACTCACCCTCACCTTCACCGTCACCATAACCCTAAACCTAACCCTAACTTTAACCCTCACCCTAACCCTAACCCTAACCCTCATCCTCACCCTCACCCTAACCCTCACATTAACCCTAACCATAACCCTAACCCTCACCCAAAACCTATCCCTCACCCTCAACCTCACCCTAACCCTAACTCTCACCGTAATCCTAACACTAACCATAACCTAACCCTCACCCTAACCCTATCCCTCACCCTCAACATAATCCTCACCCTCACCCTAACCCTAACCCTAAACCCTGACCCTAACCCTAACACTCACCCTCACCATCACCCTCACCCTAACCCTAAACCTAACCCTAACCTTACCCCTCACCCTAACCCTATCCCTAAACTCACCCTCACCCTCACCATAACACTAACCCTCACCCTCACCCTAACCCTCACCTTAACCCTAACCCTAACCATAACCCTAACCCTCACTATAAACCTAACCCTTACCCTCACCATCACCCTCACCATCACCCTCACCCTAACCCTAAAACTAACACTCGCCCTCACCCTAACACTCAAGCTCACGCTCAATCCCACACTCACCCTCAACCTAAACCTCATATTAACCCTCTCGCTAAATATAACCCTAACCCTCACCCTAAAACTAACCCTCACCCTCACGTTCACACTCACCCTAAGACTCACCCTGAACCTAACACTAACCCTAACCCTAACCATAACCATAACCATAACCCTAACACTAACCCTAACCCTAACCCTAACCCTAACCCTAACCCTAACCCTAACCCTAACCCTAACCCTAACCCTTACCCTAACCCTAACCCTAATCCTAACCCTAACACTCACACTCACCCTCACCCTAACCTAACCTTAACCATAACCCTCACGCTAACCCAAATACTCACCCTCACCCTAACACTCACCATCACCCTAAACCTTACCCTCACCCTGAACCTCACCCTCACATTCACCCTCACCAAAAAACTCACCCTCACCCTTACCCTAACCCTAACCCTAACCCGAACCCTAACCCTAGCCTTAACCCTCACCCTAACCCTCACCCTAACCCTAACGCTAACCCTAAACCTAACCCTAACCCTCACCCTCACCCTCACACTCACCCTCACCCTAACCCTAACCGTAAACTTTACCCTCAGCCTAACCCTCACCCTCAACCTTACCCAAACACTCACCCTCACCCTCATCCTCACCCTAACCCTCATCCTCACCATAACTCTAACCCTAACCCTAACCCTAAACCTAACCATAACACTAACCTTAACCCTCACACTAACCCTCACCCTAACACTAACCCTAACCCTAACACTAACCCTAATCCTAAACCTAACACTAACCCTGATCCTCACCCTCACCCTAAGCCAAACACTAAGCTTAACTCTCACCCTAACCCTAACCCTCACCCTCACCCGCACCATCACCCTCACCCTCACCCTCACCCTCACTCTAAAACTCACCCTAACCCTCACCCTCACGCAAACCCTAACCCTCACCCTAATCATAACCCTAACCCTAACCCTATACATAACCTAACCCTCACCCTCACCTTGACCCTCACCCTCACCCTAACACTCACTATCATCCTCACCCTAACCCTAAACCTAAAACTAACCCTAAACCTAACCTTAAACTTCACCCTAACCCTCACAGTAACCCTAAACCTAACCCTAACCCTCACCCTCACCGTGACCCTCTCCCTCTCCCTCACACTCTCCCTAACCCTAACCCTAACCCTAACTCTCACCCTAACCCTAACATTAACAGTAACCCTAACCCTCACCCTAAACCTAACCCTCACCCTTACCATCACCATCACCCTAATCCTCAACATAAACCTAAACCTCACCCTCACCATCACCCTCACCGTAACCCTAAAACTAACACTCACCCTCACCCTAACACACACCCTCACGCTCAACCCCACACTCACCCTCACCCTAACCCTCACCCTAACCCTCTTGCTAACTATAACCCTAACCCTCACCCTAAAACTAACCCTCACCCTCACGCTAATCCTCACCATAAGACTCAGCCTGAACCTAACCCTAACCCTAACCCTAACCCTAACCCTAACCCTAACACTAAATCTAACCCTTACCCTAACCTTAACCCTAACCCTAACCCTAACACTCACCCTCACCCTCACCTAACCCTAAACTTAACCATAACCCTAACCCTAAACCTAACACTCACCCTCACCCTAACACTAACCCTCACCCTCAACCTAACACTCACCCTCACCCTGACCTTCACCCTCACATTCACCCTCACCAAAAAACTCACCCTCACCCTTACCCTAACCCTAACCCTAACCCTAAACCTAACCCGAACCCTAACCCTAGCCTTAACCCTCACCCTAACACTCACCCTCACCCTAACCCTAACCCTAACCTTTACCCTCAGCCTAACCCTCACCCTCAACCTTACCCAAACACTCACCATCACCCTCATCCTCACCCTAACCCTCATCCTCACCATAACTCTAACCCTAACCCTAACCCTAAACCTAACCATAACACTAAACTTAACCCTCACCCTAACCCTCACCCTAACACTAACCCTAACCCTAACACTAACCCTGACCCTAACACTAACCCTGATCCTCACCCTCACCCTAACCCTAACACTAACCTTAACCCTCACCCTAACCCTAACCCTCACCCTCACCCTCACCATCACCCTCACCCTCACCCTCACCCTCACTCTAAAACTCACCCTAACCCTCACCCTCACGCAAACCCAAACCCTCACCCTAAACATAACCCTAACCCTAACCATAACCTCACCCTCACCCTCACCTTGACCCTCACCCTCACCTTAACACTCACTATCATCCTCACCCTAACCCTAATCCTAAAACTAACCCTAAACCTAACCTTAACCTTCACCCTAACCCTCGCCCTAACCCTAACCCTCACCATCACCGTGACCCTCTCCCTCACCCTCACACTCTCCCTAACCCTAACCCTAACCCTAACTCTCACCCTAACCCCAACCCTCACCCTCACCCCTACCCTCACCCTCACCCTAAAAGTAACCCTAACCCTAACAATCACCCTCACCTTCACCGTCACCATAAACCTAAACCTAACCCTAACCTTAACACTCACCCTAACCCTCATCCTCACCCTCACCCTAACCCTCACCCTAACCAAAACCATAACACTAACCCTCACCCAAAACCTAACCCTCACCCGCAACCTCACCCTCAACCTCACCCTAACCTTAACTCTCACCGTAACCCTAACACTAGCCCTAAACCTAACCCTCACCCTAACCCTAACCCTCACACTCACCATAACCCTCACCCTCACCCTAACTCTAACCCTAACCGTAACCCTGACCCTAACCCTAA
>CAWTZB010000064.1:55385000-55575000 GCA_963919705.1 Alexandromys oeconomus | reverse complement strand
CCTCACCCTAACCCTAACCTTAACCATAACCCTCACCCTAACCCTAACACTCACCCTCACCCTAACACTCACCCTCACCCTCACCCTAAACCTCACCCTCACCCTGAACCTCACCCTCACATTCACCCTCACCGAAAAACTCACCCTCACCCTTACCCTAACCCTAACCCTAACCCTAACCCTAACCCTAACCTTAACCCTCACCCTAACCCTCAACCTAACCATAACCCTAACTCTAACTCTAACCCTAACCCTCATCCTCACCCTGACCCTCACACTCACCCTGACCCTAACCCTAAACCTAACCTTTACCCTCAGCCTAACCCTCACCCTCAACCTTACCCAAACACTCAACCTCAACCTCATCCTCACCCTAACCCTCATCCTCACCATAACTCTAACCCTAACCCTAACCCTAACCATAACACTAACCTTAACCCTCACCCTAACTCTCAGCCTAACACTAACCCTAACCCTAACACTAACCCTAACCCTAACACTCACCCTCACCCTCACCCTCACGCTAACCCTAACCCTACCCTAACCCTAACCCTAACCATAACCATAACCTCAACCTCACCCTGACCCTCACCCTCACCCTAACACTCACCATCATCCTCACCCTAAACCTAATCCTAACCCTAACCCTAAACCTAACCTTAACCCTCACCCTAACCCTCACCCTAAACCTAACCCTAACCCTAACCCTAAACCTAACCGTCACCCTCACCCTAACCCTCACCCTCACCCTAACCCTAACCCTAACTTTAACACTCAGCCTAAAACTCACCCTCACCCTAAACCTTCCCTAACACTCACCCTCACCGTCATCCTCACCTTAAACCTCATCCTCACACTAAATCTAACCCAAATCCTAACCCTAAACCTAACCCTAGCTCACACCCTAACCCTCACCCTCACCCTAACCCTAACACTAACCCTAACACTCACCCTCATCCTCACCCTCACCCTCACCCTAACCCTAACCCTAACACTAACCATAAACTTCACCCTAAAGCTAACCCTCACCTTCACACTCTCCCTCATTCTAACACTCACACTCACACTCACCCTAACCCTCAACCTCACCCTCACCCTAACACTAACCCTAACCCTAACCTTAACCCTAACCCTAACCCTAACCCTCATCCTCACCCTCACCCTAACCCTCACATTAACCCTAACCATAACCCTAACCCTCACCCAAAACTTATCCCTCACCCTCAACCTCACCCTCAACCTCACCCTAACCCTAACTCTCACCCTAATCCTAACACTAACCATAACCTAACCCTCACCTTAACCCTATCCCTCACCCTCAACATAATCCTCACCCTCACCCTAACCCTAACCCTGACCCTAACCCTAACACTCACCCTCACCATCACCCTCACCCTAACCCTAAACCTAACCCTAACCTTACCCCTCACCCTAACCCTAACCCTAACATCACCCTCACCCTCACCATAACACTAACCCTCACCCTCACCCTAACCCTCACCCTAACCCTAACCCTAACCATAACCCTAACCCTCACTATAAACCTAACCCTTATCCTCACCATCACCCTCACCATCACCCTCACCCTAAACCTAAAACTAACACTCGCCCTCACCCTAACACTCAAGCTCACGCTCAACCCCACATTCACCTTCAACCTAAACCTCATACTAACCCTCTCGCTAACTATAACCCTAAACCTCATCCTAAAACTAACCCTCACCCTCACGCTCACCCTCACCCTAAGACTCACCCTGAACCTAACACTAACCCTAACCATAACCCTAACCATAACCCTAACACTAACCCTAACCCTAACCCTAACCCTTACCCTAACCCTAACCCTAATCCTAACCCTAACACTCACACTCACCCTCACCCTAACCTAACCTTAACCATAACCCTCACGCTAACCCAAATACTCACCCTCACCCACACCCTAACACTCACCATCACCCTAAACCTCACCCGCAACCTGACCCTTACCCTCACATTCACCCTCACCAAAAAACTCACCCTCACACTTACCCTAACCCTAACCCTAACCCTAACCCGAACCCTAACCCTAGCCTTAACCCTCACCCTAACCCTCACCCTAACCCTCACCCTAACCCTAAACCTAACCCTAAACCTAACCCTCACCCTCACCCTCACCCTCACACTCACCCTCACCCTAACCCTAACCCTAAACTTTACCCTCAGCCTAACCCTCACCCTCAACCTTACCCAAACACTCACCCTCAGCCTCATCCTCACCCTAACCCTCATCCTCACCATAACTCTAACCCTAACCCTAACCCTAAACCTAACCATAACACTAACCTTAACCCTCACCCTAAACCTCACCCTAACACTAACCCTAACCCTAACACTAACCCTAATCCTAACCCTAACACTAACTCTGATCCTCACCCTCACCCTAACCCTAACACTAACCTTAACCCTCACCCTAACCCTAACCCTCACCCTCACCCGCACCATCACCCTCACCCTCACCCTCACTCTAAAACTCACCCTAACCCTCACCCTCACGCAAACCGTAACCCTCACCCTAACCATAACCCTAACCCTAACCCTATACATAACCTCACCCTCACCCTCACCTTGACCCTCACCCTCACCCTAACACTCACTATCATCCTCACCCTAACCCTAACCCTAAAACTAACCCTAAACCTAACCTTAAACTTCACCCTAACCCTCACACTAACCCTAACCCTAATCCTCACCCTCACCGTGACCCTCTCCCTCTCCCTCACACTCTCCATAACCCTAACCCTAACCCTAACTCTCACCCTAACCCTAACACTAACAGTAACCCTAACCCTCACCCTAAACCTAACCCTCACCCTTACCATCACCATCACCCTAATCCTCAACATAAACCTAAACCTCACCCTCACCATCACCCTCACCATAACCCTAAAACTAACACTTACCCTCACCCTAACACACACCCTCACGCTCAACCCCACACTCACCCTCACCCTAACCCTCACCCTAAACCTCTCGCTAACTATAACCCTAACCCTCACCCTAAAACTAACCCTCACCCTCACGCTACCCCTCAACATAAGACTCAGCCTGAACCTAACCCTAACCCTAACCATAACCCTAACCCTAACCCTAACACTAAACCTAACCCTTACCCTAACCTTAACCCTAACCCTAACACTCACCCTCACCCTCAACCTCACCCTAACACTCAACCTCAACCTCACCCTCAACCTCACCATAACCCTAACCCTAACTTTAACACTAACCCTAACCCTAACACTAACACTCACCCTCACCCTCACCCTCACTCTAAACCTAACCCTAACCCTAACCATAACCATAACCATAACTCGCACCCTAACCCTAAACCTAACCCTAACACTCACCCTCAACCCAACACTCACCCTCACCCTCACCCTCACCCTCACCATCACCGTCACCCTCACCCTCACCCAAACACTCACCCTAACCCTCACCCTAACCCTAACTCTAACCCTAACCCTAACCCTAAACCCAACCCTAACCCTAACCTTCACCCTCACCATAACCCTCACCCTAACCCTAACCCTAACCCTAACCCGAGCCCTCACCCTCACCCTCACCCTCACCCTAACCCTAAACCTAAACTTAACCCTCAGCCTAACACTCACCCTCAATCTCAACCTTACCCTAACACTCACCCTAACCTTCAACCTTACCCTAAACCTCATCCTCACCATAACTCTAACCCTAACCCTAACCCTAACAATAAACTTAACCCCCACCCTAACCCTCACCCTCACCCTAACCCTAACCCTAACCCTAATCCTAACACTAACCCTCATCCTCACCCTCACCCTAACCCTATGTCTAACCCTCACCCTAACCCTAACCCTCACTCTCACCCTCACCCTCATCATCACCCTCACCCTCACACTCACTCTAACACTCACCCTCACCCTCACTCTCACCCTAACCCTAACTCTCATCCTAAACCTAACCCTAACCCTAACCCTAACCCTAACCCTAACCCTAACCCTAACCCTAACCCTAACCCTAACCCTCACCCTCACCCTCACCCTGACCCTCAAACTTACCCTTACCCTAACCCTCACCCTAACACTCATCCTCACCCTCATCCTCACCCTAACCCTCACCCTAACCCTAACCCTAAACCTAACCCTAACCCTAACCTTAACCCTCACCCTAACTCTCACCCTAACCCTTACCCTAACCCTAAACCTAACACTCACCCTCACCCTCACCCTCACCCTAACCCTAACCTTAACCCTCAGGCTAAAACTCATTCTTACCCTCAACCTTACCCTAACACTCACCGTCACCCTCATCCTCACTCTAACTCTAATGCTAACACTAACCCTAAACTTAACCCTAACCCACACCCAAACACTCACCCTAACACTAACCCTAACCCTAACACTCATCCTCACCCTTACCCTAACCCTAAGCCTCACTCTAACCCTAACCCTACCCCTAACCCTAACCCTAACCTTACTCTCACCCTAAACCTAACCCTCACCCTCACCCTCACCCTCACCCTCCCTCTAAAACTCACCCTCACCCTCACCCTAACCCACACCCTCACCATAACACTAACCCTAACCATAACACTCACCATCACCATCACCCTCACCTGAACACTTACCCTCACCCTCACCCTCACCCTAACCCTCACCCTCACTCTAACCCTAACCCTAAACCTAAACTTGAACCTCATCCTAACCCTAACCCTCACCCTCATCCTCTACTTCACCGTCACCCTCAGCCTAACCGTCACCCTAACATTGACCCTCACCCTCACCCTAACCCTAACCCTAACCTTAACCCTTACCCTAACCATAACCCTAAACTCACCCTCACGTTCACCCTCAGCCTGACCGTCACCTTAACACTGACCCTTACCCTCACCCTAACCCTAACCCTAACCCAAACCTTAAACCTCACTCTAACCCTCACCCTCACAGTCACCCTCACCCTAACACTCAACCTCACCCTTACCCTAACCCTCACCCTAACTCTAACACTCATCCTAACTCTCTCCCTCACCCTCACTCTCACCCTCATCCTCACCCTCACCCTCACCCTAACCCTAACCCTCAACATCACCCTCACACTCAGCCTAACCGTCACCATAACAGTGACCCTCACCCTCACCCTAAACGTAACCCTAACCCTAACCTTAACCCTCACCCTAACCCTAACCCTAACCCTCACCCTCACCCTAACACTCAAACTCACCCTCACCCTAACACTAACCCTCACCCTCACCGTGACCCTCTCCCTCATCCTCACACTCTCCCTAACCCTAACCCTAACCCTAACTGTCACCCTAACCCTAACCCTAAGAGTAACCCTAAACCTAACCCTCACCCGAACCCTAACCCTCACCCTCACCCCTACCCTCACCCTCACACTAAAAGTAACCTTAAACATAACCCTAACACTAACACTCACCCTCACCTTCACCGTCACCATAACCCTAAACCTAACCCTAACCTTAACCCTCACCCTAACCCTAACCCTCATCCTCACCCTCACCCTAACCCTCACATTAACCCTAACCATAACCCTAACCCTCACCCAAAACCTATCCCTCACCCTCAACCTCACCCTAACCCTAACTCTCACCGTAATCCTAACACTAACCATAACCTAACCTTCACCCTAACCCTATCCCTCACCCTCAACATAATC
Organism: Alexandromys oeconomus; assembly: GCA_963919705.1. Lineage (NCBI taxonomy): Eukaryota > Metazoa > Chordata > Mammalia > Rodentia > Cricetidae > Alexandromys > Alexandromys oeconomus. The sequence goes on along the minus strand of CAWTZB010000064.1, from coordinate 55,569,309 downwards.
CTCACCCTCACCCTAACCCTAACCCTAAACCCTGACCCTAACCCTAACACTCACCCTCACCATCACCCTCACCCTAACCCTAAACCTAACCCTAACCTTACCCCTCACCCTAACCCTATCCCTAAACTCACCCTCACCCTCACCATAACACTAACCCTCACCCTCACCCTAACCCTCACCCTAACCCTAACCCTAACCATAACCCTAACCCTCACTATAAACCTAACCCTTACCCTCACCATCACCCTCACCATCACCCTCACCCTAACCCTAAAATTAACACTCGCCCTCACCCTAACACTCAAGCTCACGCTCAACCCCACACTCACCCTCAACCTAAACCTCATATTAACCCTCTCGCTAAATATAACCCTAACCCTCACCCTAAAACTAACCCTCACCCTCACGCTCACCCTCACCCTAAGACTAACCCTGAACCTAACACTAACCCTAACCCTAACCCTAACCATAACCCTAACCCTAACACTAACCCTAACCCTAACCCTAACCCTAACCCTAACCCTAACCCTTACCCTAACCCTAACCCTAACCCTAATCCTAACCCTAACACTCACACTCACCCTCACCCTAACCCTAACCTTAACCATAACCCTCACGCTAACCCAAATACTCACCCTCACCCTCACCCTAACACTCACCATCACCCTAAACCTTACCCTCACCCTGAACCTCACCCTCACATTCACCCTCACCAAAAAACTCACCCTCACCCTTAACCTAACCCTAACCCTAACCCGAACCCGAACCCTAACCCTAGCCTTAACCCTCACCCTAACCCTCACCCTAACCCTAACCCTAACCCTAAACCTAACCCTAACCCTCACCCTCACCCTCACCCTCACACTCACCCTCACCCTAACCCTAACCCTAAACTTTACCCTCAGCCTAACCCTCACCCTCAACCTTACCCAAACACTCACCCTCACCCTCATCCTCACCATAACTCTAACCCTAACCCTAACCCTAAACCTAACCATAACACTAACCTTAACCCTCACCCTAACCCTCACCCTAACACTAACCCTAACCCTAACACTAACCCTAATCCTAACCCTAACACTAACCCTGATACTCACCCTCACCCTAAGCCAAACACTAACCTTAACCCTCACCCTAACCCTAACCCTCACCCTCACCCGCACCATCACCCTCACCCTCACCCTCACCCTCACCCTCACTCTAAAACTCACCCTAACCTTCACCCTCACGCAAACCCTAACCCTCACCCTAATCATAACCCTAACCCTAACCCTATACATAACCTCACCCTCACCCTCACCTTGACCCTCACCCTCACCCTAACACTCACTATCATCCTCACCCTAACCCTAACTCTAAAACTAACCCTAAACCTAACCTTAACCTCCACCCTAACCCTCACAGTAACCCTAACCCTAACCCTCACCCTCACCGTGACCCTCTCCCTCTCCCTCACACTCTCCCTAACCCTAACCCTAACCCTAACTCTCACCCTAATCCTAACACTAACAGTAACCCTAACCCTCACCCTCAACCCTACCCTCACCCTCACCCTAAAAGTAACCCTAACCCTAACAATCACCCTCACCTTCACCGTCACCATAAACCTAAACCTAACCCTAACCTTAACACTCACCCTAACCCTCATCCTCACCCTCACCCTAACCCTCACCCTAACCAAAACCATAACACTAACCCTCACCCAAAACCTAACCCTCACCCGCAACCTCACCCTCAACCTCACCCTAACCTTAACTCTCACCGTAACCCTAACACTAGCCCTAAACCTAACCCTCACCCTAACCCTAACCCTCACACTCACCATAACCCTCACCCTAACCCTAACTCTAACCCTAACCATAACCCTGACCCTAACCCTAACACTCACCCTCACATTCACCGTCACCCTAACCCTAAAACTAAACCTAACCTTAACCCTCACCCTAACCCTAACCCTAACACTAACCCTAACCTCACCCTCACCCTCACCATAACACTAATCCTCACCCTCACCCTCACCCTTACCCTAACCATCACCCTAACCCTAACACTAACAATAACCCTAACCCTCACCCTAAACCTAACCCTCACCCTTACCATCACCATCACCCTCACCCTAACCCTAACCCTAACCCTAACACTAACCCTAACCATAACCCTAACTCTAACCCACACCCTAACCCTAACCCTAACCATAACCATAACCCTAATCCTCACCATAAACCTAAACCTCACCCTCACCCTCACCATTACCCTTACCTTAACCCTAAAACTAACACTCACCCTCACCCTAACACACACCCTCACGCTCAACCCCACACTCATCCTCACCCTAACCCTCACCCTAACCCTCTCGCTAACTATAACCCTAACCCTCACCCTAAAACTAACACTCACGCTCATGCTCACCCTCACCCTAAGACTCAGCCTGAACCTAACCCTAACCCTAACCCTAACACTAACCCTAACCCTAACACTTACCCTAACCTTAACCCTAACCCAAACCCTAACACTCACCCTCACCCTTACTCTAACCCTAAACTTAACCATAACACTCACCCTAACCCTAACACTCACCCTCACCCTAACACTAACCCTCACCCTCAACCTAACCCTCACCCTCACCCTGACCCTCACCCTCACATTCACCCTCACCGAAAAACTCACCCTCACCCTTACCCTAACCCTAACCCTAACCCTAATCTTAACCCGAACCCGAACCCGAACCCTAACCCTAACCTTAACCCTCACCCTAACCCTCACCCTAACCCTAACCCTAACCCTAACACTAACCCTAACCCTCACCCTCACCCTCACACTCACACTCACCCTCACCCTAACCCTAACCCTAACCTTTACCCTCAGCCTAACCCTCACCCTCAACCTTACCCAAACACTCACCCTCACCCTCATCCTCACCCTAAACCTCATCCTAACCATAATTCTAACCCTAAACCTAACCCTAAACCTAACCATAACACTAACCATAACCCTAACACTAAACCTAACCCTAACACTAACACTCATCCTCACCCTCACCCTAACCCTTACACTAACCTTAACCCTCACCCTAACCCTAACCCTCACCCTCACCCTCACCATCACCCTCACCCTCACCCTCACCCTCACTCTAAAACTCACCCTAACCCTCACCCTCACGCAAACCCAAACCCTCACCCTAACCATAACCCTAACCCTAACCCTAACCATAACCTCACCCTCACCCTCACTTTGACCCTCACCCTCACCCTAACACTCACTATCATCCTCACCCTAAGCCTAATCCTAAAACTAACCCTAAACCTAACCTTAACCTTCACCCTAACCCTCACCCTAACCCTAACCCTCACCCTCACCGTGACCCTCTCCCTCACCCTCACACTCTCCCTAACCCTAACCCTAACCCTAACCCTAACTCTCACCCTAACCCTAACACTAACAGTAACCCTAAACCTAAGCCTCACCCTAACCCTAAACCTCACCCTCACCCCTACCCTCACCCTAAAAGTAACACTAACCCTAACGATCACCCTCACCTTCACCGTCACCATAACCCTAAACCTAACCCTAACCTTAACCCTCACCCTAACCCTCATCCTCACCCTCACCCTAACCCTAACCATGAACCTAACCCTCACCCAAAACCTAACCCTCACCCGCAACCTCACCCTTAACCTCACCCTACCTTAACTCTCACCCTAACCATAACACTAACCCTAAACCTAACCCTCGCCCTAACCCTAACCCTCACCCTCAACATAATCCTCACCCTCAGCCTAACTCTAACCCTAACCCTAATCCTGACCCTAACCCTAACACTCACCCTCACATTCACCCTCACCCTAACCCTAAACCTAAACCTAACCTTAACACTCACCCTAACCCTAACCCTAAACTCACCCTCACCATAACACTAACCCTCATCCTAACTCTCACCCTCACCCTCACCCTAATCCTCACCCTAACTCTAACCATAACCATAACCCTAATCCTCACCATAAACCTAACCCTCACCCTCACCCCCACCATCACCCTCACCCTAACCCTAAAACTAACACTCACCCTCACCCTAACACTCACCCTCACGCTCAACCCCACACTCACCCTCACCCTCACCCTAACCCTCTCTCTAAATATAAACCTAACCCTCACCCTAAAACTAACCCTCACCCTCACGCTCACCCTCACCCTAAGACTCACCCTGAACCTAACCCTAACCCTAACCCTAACCCTAAACCTAACCCTAATCCTAACACTAACCCTAACCTTAACCCTAACCCTAACCCTTACCCTAACCCTAACCCTAACCCTAAACCTAACACTCACCTTCACCCTCACCCTAACCCTAACCTTAACCATAACCCTCACACTATCCCTAACACTCACCCTCACCCTAACACTCACCCTCACCCTCACCCTAAACCTCACTCTCACCCTGACCCTCACCCTCACATTCACCCTCACCGAAAAACTCACCCTCACCCTTACCCTAACCCTAACCCTAACCCTAACCTTAACCCTCACCCTAACCCTCACCCTAACCATAAGCCTAACTCTAACCCTAACCCTCGTCCTCACCCTCACCCTCACACTCACCCTGACCCTAACCCTAACCCTAACCTTTACCCTCAGCCTAACCCTCACCCTCAACCTTACCCAAACACTCAACCTCAAACTCATCCTCACCCTAACCCTCATCCTCACCATAACTCTAACCCTAACCCTAACCCTAAACATAACACTAACCTTAACCCTCACCCTAACTCTCAGCCTAACACTAACCCTAACCCTAACACTAACCCTAACCCCAACACTCACCCTCACCCTCACACTAACCCTAACCCTACCCTAACCCTAACCCTAACCATAACCATAACCTCACACTCACCCTGACCCTCACCCTCACCCTAACACTCACCATCATCCTCACCCTAACCCTAATCCTAACCCTAACCCTAAACCTAACCTTAACCCTCACCCTAACCCTCACCCTAAACCTAACCCTAACCCTAACCCTAAACCTAACCGTCACCCTCACCCTAACCCTCACCCTCACCCTAACCCTAACCCTAACTTTAACACTCAGCCTAAAACTCACCCTCACCCTAAACCTTCCCTAACACTCACCCTCACCGTCATCCTCACCTTAAACCTCATCCTTACACTAAATCTAACCCAAATCCTAACCCTAAACTTAACCCTAGCTCACACCCTAACCCTCACCCTCACCCTAACCCTAACACTAACCCTAACACTCACCCTCATCCTCATTCTCACCCTCACCCTCACCCTCACCCTAACCCTAAACCTAACCCTAACACTAACCATAAACTTCACCCTAAAGCTAACCCTCACCTTCACACTCTTTCTCATTCTAACACTCACACTCACACTCACCCTAACCCTCAACCTCACCCTCACCCTAACACTAACCCTAACCCTAACCCTAACACTCACCCTCACGCTCAACCAAACACTCACCCTCACTCCCACCCTAACCCTCAACCTAACCCTAACCCTAACCCTAAACTTAACCCTCACCCTAACCCTAACCCTAACACTCACCCTCACCCTCACCCTCACCCGCAGCCAAACCATCACCCTAACACTGACCCTCACCCTAACCCTAACACTAACCCTATCCTTAAACCTCACTCTATCCCTCACCCTCACACTCACCCTCACCCTAACACTCACCCGCACCCTCACTCTCACCCACACATTCAACCTAACACTCACCCTAACCATAAACTTAATCCTAAACCTAACCTAAACTGAACCCTCATCCTAACCCTAACCCTAACCCTCACCTTTACCCTCACCCTAATCCTCTCCCTAACCCTAACCCTAACCCTAACACTCACCCTCACCTTCACCCTCACCCTAACACTAAACCAAACCCTAAACTTAACCCTCACACTAACCCTAACCCTAACCCTCACCCTCACCCTCACCTTAACACTAACCCTCACCCTCACGCTCACACTCACCCTCACCCTAACCCTTACCCTAACCCTAACGCTAACACTAACCCTAACCCTAACCATAACCCTAACACTCAACCTAAACCTAACCCTCACCCTCACCATCACCCTCACCCTAACTCTAACCCTAACCCTCACCCTAACCCTAAACCTCACCCTCACCCCTACCCTCACCCTCACCCTAAAAGAAACAAAACCCTAACCCTAACACTCACCCTCACCTTCCCCGTCACCATAACCCTAAATCTAACCCTAACGTTAACCCTCACCCTAACCCTAACCCTCATCCTCACCCTCACCCTAACCCTCACCCTAACCCTAACCATAACACTAACCCTCACCCAAAACCTAACCCTCACCCGCAACCTCACTCTCAACCTCACCCTAACCTTAACTCTCACCCTAACCCTAACACTAACCCTAAACCTAACCCTCACCTAACCCTAACCCTCACCCTCACCATAATCCTCACCCTCACCCTAACCCTAACACTAACCCTGAACCTAACCCTAACACTCACCCTCACATTCACACTCACCCTAACCCTAAAGCTAACCCTAACCATAACCCTCACCCTAACCCTAACCCTAACCTCACCCTCACCATAAAACTAACCCTCACCCTCACCCTCACACTCAACCACACCCTAACCCTCACCCTAACCCTAACCCTAATAATAACCCTAACTCTCACCCTAAACCTAACCCTCACCCTTACCCTCACCATCACCCTCAACCTAACCCGAACCTTAACCCTCACCCTAACCCTAACCCTAACCCTAACCCTAATCCTAACCCTAACCCTAACCATAACCCTAACCCATCACCATAAACCTAAACCTCACCCTCATCATCACCCTCACCCTAACCCTAAAACTAACACTCACCCTCACCCTAACACTCACCCTCACGCTCAACCCCACACTCACCCTCACCCTAACCCTCACCCTAACCCTCTCGCTAACTATAACCCTAACCCTCACCCTAAAACTAATGTCACCCTCACGCTCAACCTCACCCTAAGACTCACCCTGAACCTAACCCTAACCCTAACCCTAAACCTAACACTCACCATCACCCTAACACTAACCCTAACCCTTACCCTAACCCTAACCCTAACCCTAACATTCACCCTCACCCTCACCCTAACCCTAACACTCACCCTCACCCTAACACTCACCCTCACCCTAACCCTCACCCTCACCCTGACCCTCACCCTCACATTCACCCTCACCGATAAACTCACCCTCACCCTTACCCTAAACCTAACCCCAACCCTAACCCTAACCCTAAATTTAACCCTCACCCTAACCCTCACCCTCACCCTAACCCTAACCGTAACCCTAAAACTCACCCTCACCCTCACCTTCACCCTCACCCTCACCCTCACACTCATCCTGACCCTAACCCTAACCCTAACCTTTACCCTCAGGCTAACCCTCACCCTCAACCTTACCCAAACACTCAACCTCACCCTCATCCTCACCCTAACTCTCATCCTGACCATAACTCTAACCCTAACCCTAACCCTAAACATAACACTAACCTTAACCCACACCCTAACACTAACCCTAAACCTAACACTAACCCTAACCCCAAAACTAACCCTCATTCTCACCTTCACCCTAACCCTAACATTAACCTTAACCCTCACCCTAACACTAAACCTCACCCTCACCCTCACCCTCACCCTCACTCTAAAACTAACCCTCACCCTCATCCTCACGCTAACTCTAACCCTACCCTAACCCTAACCCTAACCCTAACCCTAACCCTAACAATAACCCTAACCCTAACCCTAACCCTTACCCTAACCCTAACCCTAACCCTAACCCTAACACTCACACTCACCCTCACCCTAACCCTAACACTCACCCTCACCCTAACACTCACCCTCATCCTGACCCTCACCCTCACATTCACCCTCACCGATAAACTCACCCTCACCCTTACCCTAAACCTAACCCTAACACTAACCCTAATTTTAACCCTCACCCTAAACCTCACCCTCACCCTAACCCTAACCCTAACCCTAACCCTAACCCTAACCCTCACCCTCACCCTCACCCTCACACTCATCCTGACACTAACCCTAAACCTAACCATTACCCTCAGGCTAACCCTCACCCTCAACCTTACCCAAACATTCACCCTCACCTTCATCCTCACCCTAACCCTCATCCTCACCATAACTCTAACCCTAACCCTAACCATAAACATAACACTAACCTTAACCCTCACCCTAACCCTCACCCTAACACTAACCCTAACCCTAAACCTAACCCTAACCCCAAAACTAACCCACATCCTCAGCCTCACCCTAACCCTAACACTAACCTTAACCCTCACCCTAACACTAACACTCACCCTCAACCTCACCCTCACCCTCACTCTAAAACTTACCCTCACCCTCACGCTAACCCTAACCCTACCCTAACCCTAACCCTAACCATAACCTCACCCTCACCCTGACTCTCACCCTCACCCTAACACTCACCATCATCCTCACCCTAACCCTAATCCTAACCCTAAACCTAAACCTAACCTTAACACTCACCCTAACCCTCACCCTAACCCTAACCCTAACCCTAAACCTCACCCTCACCCTCACCTTAACCCTCACCCTCACCCTAACCCTAACTCTAACTTTAACACTCAGCCTAAAACTCACCCTCACCCTAAACCTTCCCTAACACTCACCCTCACCCTCATCCTCACCCTAAACCTCATCCTCACCCTAAATCTAACCCAAACCCTAACCCTAAACCTAACCATAACTCACACCCTAACATTCACCCTCACCCTAACCCTAAACCTAACCCTAACACTCACCCTCATCCTCACCCTCACCCTAAACCTAACACTAACACTAACCATAAACCTCACCCTAAACCTAACCCTCACCTTCACCCTCACGCTCATTCTAACACTCACACTCACCCTCACCCACACCCTAACCCTCACCCTCACCCTAACACTAACCATAACCCTAACACTCACCCTCACCCTCACCACAACACTCACCCTCACTCTCACCCTAACCCTAAGCCTAACCCTAACCCTAAACTTAACCCTCACACTAACCCTAACCCTCACCCTCACCCTCACCCTCACCCGCAGCCTAACAGTCAACCTAACACTGACCCTCACCCTAACCCTAACCCTAACCTAAACCTCACTCTAACACTCACCCTCACACTCACCCTCACCCTAACACTCACCCGCACCCGCACCCTCACCCACACACTCACCCTAACACTCACACTAACCCTAAACCTAAACCTAAACCTAACCTAACCTTAAACCTCACCCTAACCCTAAACCTAACCCTCACCTTTACCCTCACCCTCACCCTCACCCTCTCCCTAACCCTAACCCTAACACTAAAACTCACCATAACACTCACCCTCACCTTCACCCTCACCCTAACACTAAACCTAACCATAACCTTAACCCTCACACTAACCCTAACACTAACCCTTACCCTCACCCTCACCCTCACCCTAACCCTTACCCTAATCATCACCCTAACTCTGACCCTTACCCTAACCCTAACCCTAACCATAACCCTAAACCTCACCATAAACCTAACCCTCACCCTCACCCTCAACATCACCCTCACCCTAACCCTAAAACTAACATTCACCCTCACCTTAACACTCACCCTCACGCACAACCCCACACTCTCCCTCACCATAACACTCACCCTAACCCTCTCGCTAATTAAAACCCTAACCCTCACCCTAAAACTAACCCTCACCCTCAAGCTCACCCTCACCCTAAGACTCACCCTGAACCTAACCCTAACCATAACCCTAACCCTAACACTAACCCTAACCCTAACCCTAACCCTAACCCTAATCCTAACCCTAACCCTTACCCTAAACCTAACCCTAACCCTAAAACTAACACTCACCCTAACACTAACACTCACCCTCACCCTAACACTCACCCTGACCCTCACCCTCACATTCACCCTCACCGAAAAACTGACCCTCAACCTTACCCTAAACCTAACCCTAACCTTAACCCTAACCCTAACCCTAACCCTAACCCTAACCCTAACCCTAACCTTAACCCTCACCCTAACGCTCACCCTCACCCTAACCCTAACCCTCACCCTCACCCTCACACTTACCCTCACACTAACCCTAATCCTAACCTTTATACTCAGCCTAACCCTCACCCTCAACCTTACCCAAAAACACACCCTCACCCTCATCCTCACCCTAACCCTCATCCTCACCATAACTCCAAACCTAACCCTAACCATAACACTAAACTTAACCCTCACCCTAACCCTCATCCTAACACTAACCCTAACCCTAACACTAACCCTAACCCCAACACTAACCCTCATCCTCACCCTCACCCTCACCCTAACCCTAACACTAACCTTAACCCTCACCCTAACACTAAACCTCACCCTCACCCTCACCCTCACCCTCACTCTAAAACTAACCCTCACCCTCATCCTCACACTAACTCTAACCCTACCCTAACCCTAACCCTAACCCTAACCCTAACCCTAACCATAACCTCACCCTCACCCTGACCCTCATCCTCACCCTAACACTCACCATCATCCTCACCATAACCCTAATCCTAACCCTAACCCTAAACCTAACCTTAACCCTTACCCTAACCCTGACTATAACCCTAACCCTAACCCTAACCCTCACCCTCACCCTCACCCTAACCCTCACCCTCACCCTAACCCTAACACTAACTTTAACACTCAGCATAAAACTCACCCTCACCCTAAACCTTCCCTAACACTCACCCTCACCCTCATCCTCACCCTAAACCTCATCCTCACCATAACCCTAATCCTAACCCTAACCCTAAACCTAACCTTAACCCTTACCCTAACCCTCACCTTTACCCTCACCCTCACCCTCAACCTCTCCCTAACCCTAACCCTAACCCTAACACTCACCATAACACTCACCCTCACCTTCACCCTCACCCTAACACTAAACCTAACCATAACCTTAACCCTCACACTAACCCTAACACTAACCCTCACCCTCACACTCACCCTCACCCTAACCTTTACCCTAATCCTCACCCTAACACTGAACCTAACCCTAACCCTAACCATAACCATAACCCTAACCCTCACCATAAACCTAACCCTCACCCTCAACCTCACCATCACCCTCAACCTCACCCTAACCCTAAAACTAACACTCACCCTCACCCTAAAACTCACCCTCACGATCAACCCCACACTAACCCTCACCATAACCCTCACCCTAACCCTCTCGCTAACTATAACCCTAACCCTCACCCTAAAACTAACCCTCACCCTCACACTCACCCTCACCCTAACCCTTACCCTAACCCTAACGCTAACTCTAACCCTAACCCTAACCATAACCCTAACACTCACCGTAAACCTAACCCTCACACTCACCATCACACTCACCCTAACCCTAACCCTCACCCTAACACTAACCCTAACCCTAACCCTAACCCTAACCATAACCCTAACCCTAACCCTCACCCTAAACATGACCCTCACCCTCACCCTCATCATCACCCTCACAATAACCCTAACCCTAACCCTAACCCTAACCCTAACACTAACACTAACACTAACCCTAGCCCTAACCATAACCCTTACCATAACCCTAACCCTAACACTCAACCTCACCCTAACACTCAGCCTCACCCTTACCCTAACCCTAACCCTAACCCTAACCTTACCTTCACCCTAAACCTAACCCTCACCCTCACCCTCACTCTAAAACACACCCTCAACCTCACCCTAACCCTCACCCTTACCATAACACTAACCCTAACCATAACACTCACCATCATCCTCACCCTCACCTGAATACTTACCCTCACCCTCACCCTAACCCTAACCCTCACCCTCACACTAACCCTAACCCTAAACCTAAACTTGAACCTCATCCTAACACTAAGCCTAACCCTCACCCTCATACTCAACTTCACCGTCACCCTCAGCCTAACCGTCACCCTAACACTGACCCTCACCCTCACCCTAACCCTAACCCTAACCTTAAACCTCACTCTAAACCTCACCCTCACACTTACACTCACCCTCACCCTAACTCTCACCCTCACCCTAACCCTAAACCTCACCCTCACCCTTAACCTCACCCTCATCCTAACACTCACCCTCACCCTCACCCTAACCCTAACCCTAACCTTAACTCTAACCTTAACCCTCACCCTAACCCTAACCCTCACCCTCACCCCCACCCTCAACTTAACACTCACCCTCTCCCTAAAGCTCACCTTAACCCTAAACCTAATCCTATCACTAATCCTAACCCCAACCCTAACCCTAACACTCACACTCAACCTAATCCTCACCCTAACCCTAACCCTAAACCTAACCCTATCCCTAACCCTAACACTAACCCTCACCAATACCCTCACATAACACTCACCCTCACCATCACCCTGTCCCTAACTATCACCCTAACCCTAACCCTTACCCTCACCCTCACCCTAACACCCTCACCCTCATTCACACCCTAACCCTCAACCTAACCCTAACCCTAACCCTAGCCCTAAACCAAACACTCACCGAACCCTCACCCAAACCCTAACTCTAACCCTAACCCTAACCCTAAACTTCACCCTCACCCTAACCCTCACACTAACCCTAACCCTAACCCTAACCCTAGCCCTCACCCTCAACCTCACACTCACCCTAACCCTAAACCTAACCTTAACTCTCAGCATAACCCTCACCCTCAACCTTACCCTAACACTCACCCTTACCCTCACCCTCACCCTAACCCTCATCCTCACCATAACTCTAACATTAACCCTAACCCTAACCCTAACACTATACTTAACCCTCACCCTAACCCTGACCCTCACACTAACCCTAACCCTAAACCTCACACTCACCCGCACCCTCACCCTCACCCACACACTCACCCTAACACTCACCCTCAACCTAAACCTAATCCTAAACCTAACCTAACCTTAAACCTCACCCTAACCCTAACCCAAACCCTCACCTTTACCCTCACCCTCACCCTCACCCTCTCCCTAACCCTAACCCTAACCATAACCATAACACTCACCATAACACTCACCCTCACCTTCACCCTCACCCTAACTCTAAACCTAACCATAACCTTAACCCTCACACTAACCCTAACACTAACCCTCACCCTCACACTCACCCTCACCCTAACCCTTACCCTAATCCTCACCCTAACACTGAACCTAACCCTAACCCTAACCATAACCATAACCATAACCCTAACCCTCACCATAAACCTAACCCTCACCCTCACCCTCACCATCACCCTCACCCTAACCCTAACCCTAACCCTAACCCTAAACCTCACACTCATCCTCACCCTCACCTAACCCTCAAACTCACCCTCACCTTAACACTCACCCTAACCCTAACCACAACCCTAACCCTCACCCTAAAACTAACCCTCACCCTCACCCTCACAATCACCCTAACCCTAACCCTAAACCTAAATTGAACCTCATCCTAACTCTAAGCCTAACCCTCACCCTCATCCTCAACTTCACCATCACCCTTAGCCTAACCGTCCCCCTAACACTGACCCTCTACCTCACCCTAACCCTTACCCTAAACTTAAACCTCACTCTAACCCTCACCCTCACACTTACACTCACCCTCACCCTAACACTCACCCTCACCCTAACCCTAAACCTCACCCTCACCCTTAACCTCACCCTCACCCTAACACTCACCCTCACCCCAAACCTAACCCTAACCTTAACTCTAACCTTAACCCTCACCCTAACCATAACCCTCACCCTCACCCCCACCCTCAACTTAACACTCACCCTCTCCTAAAGCTCACCTTAACCCTAAAACTAATCCTAACTCTAACCCTAACCCTACCCCTAACCCTAACACTCACACTCACCCAAATCCTCAACCTAACCCTAACCCTAAACTTAACCCTCACCCTAACCTTAACCCTAACCCTCTCCCTCACCCTCACCTGCAGCCTAACCGTCAATCTAACACTGACCCTCACCCTAACCCTAACCCTAACCTTAAACCTCACTCTAACCCTCACCCTCACACTCACCCTCACCCTAACACTCACCCGCACCCTCACCCTCACCCACACACTCACCCTAACACTCACCCTCAACCTAAACCTAATCCTAAACCTAACCTAAACTTAAACCTCACCCTAACCCTAACCCTCAACTTTACCCTCACCCTCACCCTCACCCTCTCCCTAACTCTAACCCTAACCCTAACCCTAACCCTAACCCTAACCATAACCCTAACACTCACCATAACACTCACCCTCACCTTCACCCTCAACCTAACACTAAAACCTAAACATAACATTAACCCTCACACTAACCCTAACACTAACCCTCAGACTCACCCTCACCCTAACCCTTATCCTAATCCTCACCCTAAAACTGACCCTAACCCTAACACTAACCATAACCCTAACCTCACCATAAACCTAAACCTAACCCTCACCTTCACCCTCACCATCACTCTCACCCTAACCCTAAAACTAACACTCACCCTCACCCTAACACTCACCCTCACGCTCAACCCCACACTCACCCTCACCATAACCCTCACCCTAAACCTCTCGCTAACTATAACCCTAACCCTCACCCTAAAACTAATGTCACCCTCACGCTCAACCTCACCCTAACCCTTACCCTAACCCTAACGCTAACTCTAACCCTAACAATAACCATAACCCTAACACTCACCGTAAACCTAACCCTCACCCTCACCATCACCCTCACCCTAACACTCACCATCATCCTCACCCTAACCCTCATCCTGACCCTCACCCTCACATTCACCCTCACCGAAAAACTTACCCTCAACCTTACCCTAACCGTAACCGTAACCCTAACCCTAACCCTAACACTAACCCTAACCTTAACCCTCACTCTAACGCTCACCCTCACCCTCACCCTAACCCTAACCCTAACCCTCAGCCTCACCCTCACACTTACCCTCACACTAACCCTAATCCTAACCTTTACACTCAGCCTAACCCTCACCCTCAACCTTACCCAAACACACACCCTCACCCTCATCCTCACCCTAACCCTCATCCTCACCATAACTCTAAACCTAACCCTAACCATAACACTAACCTTAACCCTCACCCTAACCCTCATCCTAACACTAACCCTAATCCTAACACTAACCCTAACCCCAACGCTAACCCTCATTCTCACCCTCACCCTCACCCTAACCCTAACACTAACCTTAACCCTCACCCTAACACTAACCCTCACCCTCACCCTCACCCTCACCCTCACTCTAAAACTAACCCTCACCCTCATCCTCACGCTAACTCTAACCCTACCCTAACCCTAACCCTAAACCTAACCATAAACTCACCCTCACCCTGACCCTCACCTTCACCCTAACACTCACCATCATCCTCACCATAACCCTAATCCTAACCCTAACCCTAAACCTAACCTTAACCCTTACCCTAACCCTCACCCTAACCCTAACCCTAACCCTAACCCTAACCCTCACCCTCACCCTAACCCTAACCCTAACCCTAAATTTAATACTCAGCATAAAACTCACCCTCACCCTAAACCTTCCCTAACACTCACCCTCACACTCATCCTCACCCTAAACCTCATCCTCACTCTAAATCTAAACCAAACCCAACCCTAAACCTAACCCTAACTCACACCCTAACCATCACCCTCAACCTAACCCTAACCCTAACACTCACCCTCATTCTCAACCTCACCCTCACCCTAACCCTAACCCTAACACTAACCATAAACCTCACCCTAAACCTAACCCTCCCCTTCACCCTCACCCTCATTCTAACACTCACACTCACCCTCACCCTAACCCTCACCCTCACCCTCACCCTAACACTAACCCTAACCCTAACCCTCACTCTCACCCCCACCCTCAACTTAACGCTCACCCAAATCCTCACCCTAACCCTAAACCTAAACCTAACCCTATCCCTAACCCTAACACTAAACCTCACCAATACCCTCACATAACACTCACCCTAACCATCACCCTGTCCCTAACTATCACCCTAACCCTAACCCTTACCCTCACCCTCACCCTAACACCCTAACCCTCATCCACACCCTAACCCTCAACCTAACCCTAACCCTAACCCAAGCCCTAAACCAAACACTCACCGAAACCCTCACCCTAACCCTAACTCTAAACCTAACCCTAACCCTAAACCTAAACCTAAACCTAACCCTAAACTTCACCCTTACCCTAACCCTCACACTAACCCTAACCCTAACCCTAGCCCTCACCCTCAAACTCACACTCACCCTAAACCTAAACCTAACCTTAACTCTCAGCATAACCCTCACCCTCAACCTTACCCTAACACTCACCCTTACCCTAACCCTCACCCTAACCCTCATCCTCACCATAACTCTAACCTTAACCCTAACCCTAACCCTAACACTAAACTTAACCCTCACCCTAACCCTGACCCTCACCCTAACCGTAACCCTAACCCTAACCCTAAACCTCACACTCACCCTCACCCTCACCGAACCCTCACACTCACCCTCACCTTAACACTCACCCTAACCCTAACCATAACCCTAACCCTCACCCTAAAACTAACCCTCACCCTCACCCTCACCATAACCCTAACCCTAACCCTAAACCTAAATTGAACCTCATCCTAACCCTAAGCCTAACCCTCACCCTCATCCTCAACTTCACCGTCACCCTCAGCCTAACCGTCCCCCTAACACTGACCCTCTACCTCACCCTAACCCTTACCCTAAACTTAAACCTCACTCTAACAATCACCCTCACACTTACACTCACCCTCACCCTAACACTCACCCTCACCCTAACCCTAAACCTTAACCTCACCCTCATCCTAACACTCACCCTCACCCTCACACCAACCCTAACCCTAACCTTAACACTAACCTTAACCCTCACCCTAACCACAACCCTCACCCTCACCCCCACCCTCAACTTAACACTCACCATCTCCCTGAAGCTCACCTTAACCCTAAACCGAATCCTAACACTAACCCTAACCCTACCCCTAACCATAACACTCACACTCACCCAAATCCTCACCCTAAACCTAACCCTAAACTTAACTCTCACCCTCACCCTCACCCTAACCCTCACCCTCACCATAACACTAACCCTAACACTCACCATCACGCTCACCCTCACCTGAACACTCACCCTCATCCTCACACTCACCCTAACCCTCACCCTCACCCTAACCCTAACCTTAAACCTTACTCTAACCCTCACCCTCACACTCACACTCACCCTTACCCTAACACTCACCGTCACCTTCACCCTCACCCACACCCTAACACTCACCCTCAACTTCACCCTCACCCTCACCCTAACCCTAAACCTAACCCTAAACCTAACCCTAACCCTAACCCTAACCTTAACCCTAACACTAACCCTAACTGTAACCCTCACCCTCACCCTCACCCTAACACTCACCCTCACCCTCAACCCCACACTCACCCTCACCCTCACCCTAACCCTCAACCTAACCCTCACGCTAACTATAACCCTCACCCTCACCTTCAACCTCACCCTAACACTCACCCTCAACCTCACCATCATCCTCACCCTAAACCTAAACCTAACCGTAACACTAACCCTAACCCTAACACTCACACTGACCCTCCCCCTCACCCTAACCCTAACCCTAACCATAACGATAACCCTCACCCTAACCCTAACCCTAACTCTCACCCTCACCCCCACCCTCAACTTAACACTCACCCTCTCCCTTACCCTCACCTTAACCTTAAACCTAATCCTAACACTAACCCTAACCCTACCCCTAACCCTAACACTCACACTCACCCAAATCCTCACCCTAACCCTAACCCTAACCCTATCCCTAACCCTAACAATAACCCTCACCAATACCCTCACATAACACTCACCCTGACCCTACCTATCACCCTAACCCTAACCCTCACCCTCACCCTCACCCTAACCCTCACCCTAACACTCACCCTCACCCTCATCCACACCTTAACACTCACCATAACCCTAACCCGAACCCTAACCCTAACACTCACTCTCACCCTCACCCTAAACTAATCCTCACCCTCACCCTCACCATCACCCTCACCTTAACCCTAACCCTAACCCTAACCATAACAATAACCATAAACCTAACCTCACTCTAAAACTAACCCACACCCTCACCCTCACCATCACCCTCACCCTAAACCTAACGCTAACCCTAACCCTAACCTTAACCTTAAACATCAACCTAACCCTAATCCTAACCGTAACCCTAACATTCAATATCATCTTCACCCTCACCCTAAACCTAAACCAAACCGACACCCTAACCCTCACCCTAACCCTAACCCTAACACTCATCCTCAACCTCACCCTAACCCTAAACCTAACCCGAACCTTAACCCTCACCCTAACCCTAACCCTAACCCTCACCCTCACCCTCAACGTAACCCTCACCCTCACCCTCACCCTCAACCACACACACACCCTAAACCTAACCCTCACACTAACCCTAACCCTAACCCTAACCCTAACCCTAACCATAACAATAACCCTAAACTTCACCCTAAACTTAAACCTCACCCTCACCATCACCCTCCCCCTAACCCTAACACTAACCCTCACCCTAAACCTAACCCTAACCATAACCCTAACACTCACCCTAAACCTAACCCTCATCCTCACACTCACAATCACCCTCACCATAACCCTAACCCTAACACTAACCCTAACCCTAACCCTAACCCTAACCCTAACCCTAACACTCACCCTCAACCTCACCCTCACCCTTACTCTAACCATAACCATCACCCTAACCCTAACCCCAACCCTCACCCTAAACCTAACCCTCATCCTCACACTCACAATCACCCTCACCATAACCCTAACCCTAACACTAACCCTAACCCTAACCCTAACCCTAACCCTAACCCTAACACTCACCCTCAACCTCACCCTCACCCTTACTCTAACCATAACCATCACCCTAACCCTAACCCCAACCCTCACCCTAACACTAATACTCACCCTCACACTCACCCTAACCCTAACCCTCACCCTCACCCTGACCGTCACCCTCACCCTCACCCTAAAACTCACCCTCACCCTCACCCTAACCCTCACCCTAACTCTCACCCTCACCCTAACTTTCACCCTCACACTAACCCTCACCCTAACACTCACCCTCACCCTCATCCTCACCCTAACCCTCACCCTAACCGTAACCCTAACCCTAACCTTAACCCTCAACCTAACACTCACCCTAACCCTAACACTCAACCTCATCCTCACCCTCACCCTAACCCTAAACCTAAACCTAACCCTAACCCTAACCCTAACCTTAACCCTAACCCTAACCCTAACCCTAACCCTAACCGTAACCCTCACCCTCACCCTCACCCTCACCCTCACCCTAACACTCACCCTCACCCTCAACCCCACACTCACCCTCACCCTCACCCTAATCCTCAACCTAACCCTCACGCTAACTATAACCCTCACCCTCACCTTCAACCTCACCCTAACACTCACCCTCAACCTCACCATCATCCTCACCCTAACCCTAACCCTAATCGTAACACTAACCCTAACCCTAACACTCACACTGAACCTCCCTCTCAACCTAACCCTAACCATAACCATAACCCTCACCCTAACCCTAACCCTAACTCTCACCCTCACCCCCACCCTCAACTTAACACTCACCCTCTCCCTTACCCTCACCTTAACCTTAAACCTAATCCTAACACTAACCCTAACCCTACCCCTAACCCTAACACTCACACTCACCCAAATCCTCACCCTAACCCTAACCCTATCCCTAACCCTAACACTAACCCTCACCTCACCCTCAACTTAACACTCACCCTGACCCTAACTATCACCCTAACCCTAACCCTCACCCTCACCCTCACCCTCACCCTAACCCTCACTCTAACACTCACCCTCACCCTCATCCACACCTTAACACTCACCATAACCCTAACCCGAACCCTAACTCTCTCACCCTCACCCTCACCCTAAACTAATCCTCACCCTCACCCTCACCATCACCCTCACCCTAACCCTAACCCTAACCCTCATTCTAACCCTAACCCTAAACCTAACCATAACAATAACCATAACCCTAACCCTCACTCTAAAACTAACCCACACCCTCACCCTCACCATCACCCTCACCCTAAACCTAACGCTAACCCTAACCCTAACCTTAACCTTAAACATCAACCTAACCCTCACCCTAACCCTAATCCTAACCGTAACCCTAACATTCAATATCATCTTCACCCTCACCCTAAACCTAAACCTAACCCACACCCTAACCCTCACCCTAACCCTAAACCAAACACTCATCCTCAACCTCACCCTAACCCTAACCCTAACCTTAACCCTAACCTTACACTCACCCTAATCCTAACACTCACCCTTACCCTCACCCTCACTCTAACACTCACCCTCACCCTTACCCTCACCCTCACCCTAACCCTAAACCTAACCCTAACCTTAACCCTCACCCTAACAATAACCCTAAGCCTCACCCTCACCATAACACTAACCCTCACCCTCACCCTCACACTCAACCTCACCCTAACACTCACCGTAACCCTAAACATAAACCTAACCCTCACCCTAAATCTATCCCTCACCTTCACCCTCACCATCACCCTCAATCTAACCCTAACCCTAACCCTTCCACTAACCCTAACCCTCACCCTAACCCTAACCCTAACCATAACCTTAACACTCACACTAAACCTAACCCCCACCCTCACCCATCCCTAAACCTAACGCTAACCCTATCCCTAAACTTAACCTTAAACCTCAACCTAAACCTTACCCTAACCCTAATCCTAACCCTAACCCTAACACTCAATATAATGTGCACCCTCACCCTAAACCTAAACCTAAACCTAACCCTACCCCTAACCCTCACCCTAACCTTAACCCTAACCCTCACCCTCAATCTCACCCTCACTCTAACACTCACCTCACCCTCACCCTAACCCTAAACCTCACTCTAACCCTAACCCTAACCCTGACACTTACCCTCACCATTACCAGAACACTCACACTCAGCCTCACCCTCACCCTCATTCTAAGCATCACCCTAACCCTAACCCTAACCCTAAACTTAACCCTCATCTAACCCTAAACACTAACCCTCACCATCACCCTCACCCTCACTCTAACACTCACCCTCACCCTAACCCTAATCCTATCCCTAACCTTAAACCTCACCCTAACACTCACCCTGACAATCTCACTAACCCTAATCATCATCCTAACCCTAATACTAACCCTCACCGTCACCGTAACACTCATCCTCACCCTCACCCTGACCCTAACTATGACACTAACCCTAACCCTCACCCTCACCATCACCCAAACCCGAACCCTAACCCTAGACCTAACATTAACCCTCACCCTAATCCTAACACTCACCCTCACCCTAACACTCACCCTATCCCTAAACCTCACCCTCACCCTGACCCTCACCCTAACCCTAATACTCACCCTCACACTCACCCTAACCCTAACCCTAACTCTAACCTTAACACTCACCCTAACCCTAACCCTAACCTTAACACTCACCCTAACCCTAAACCTCACCCTCACCTCCACCCTCAACTTATCACTCACCCTCACCCTCACCCTCATCCTCACACTAACCCTAACCCTAACCCTAAACCTAACCTTAAATCTCACAGTAATACAGACCCTCACACTCAAACTCACGCTAACACTCACCCTCTCCCTCACCCTCACCCTAACCCTCACCCTAAACCTAAACCTAATTCTAACCCTACACAAACCATAACCCTAACCATAACCCTAACACTAACACTCACACTCACCCAAATTTTCACCCTAACCGTAACACTATCCCTAACCCTAACACTAACCTTCACCCACACCCTCACACTAACACTCAACCTCACCCTCACCCTGACCCTAACTATCACCCTAACCCCAACCCTCACCCTCACCCTCACCCTAACCCTCACCCTCACCCTAACACTCAACCTCACACTCATCCACACCTTAACACTCACCATAAACCTAACCCGAACCCTAACCCTCACACTCACCCTCACCCTCACCCTAACACTCACCCTCACCCTAACCCTCACCCTAACACTCATCCTCACCCTCATCCTCACCCTAACCCTCACCCTAACCCTAACCCTAACCTTAACCCTCACCCTAACCCTAACTCTAACCCTAACCCTATCCCTAACACTCACCCTCATCCACACCCACAACCTAACCCTAATCCTCATCCTCACCCTCACCCTCATTCTAACACTCACACTCACCCTACCCCTAACCTTCACTCTAACAACCCTAACCCTAACCCTAAACCTAACACTCTCCCTCACCCTCACCCTCACCTGAACACTCACCCTCACCTCACCCTCACTCTAACCCTCACCCTAACCCTAACCCTAACTCTAACCTTAACCCTCACCCTAATACTAGCCCTAAACTTAACCCTCGCCCTAACCCTAACCCTCACTCTCACCCCACCCTCACCTTAATACTCACCCTCACCATCACGCTAACCCTAACCCTAACCTTAAATCTCACCGTAACCCACACCATCACACTCAACCTCATGCTAACACTCACCCTCACCCTCACCCTCACCCTAACCCTCACCCTAACCCTAAACCTAATCCTAACCCTAACCCTAACCCTAACCCTAACACTCACACTCAATCAAATCCTCACCCTAACCCTAACCCTATCCCTAACCCTAACACTAAACCTCACCCACACCCTCACCCTAACACTCACCTTCACCCTCACCCTAACCCTAAACCTATCCCAAACCCTAACCCTAACCTTAACCCTCACTGTAACCTTCACCCTAACCCTAAACCTATATCTAACCCTAACTCTCACCCTCACCTTCACCCTCAACCTCATCCTCACCCTAACTCTAACCCTAACCTTAACCCTCAGCCTAAAACTCACGCTCACCCTCACCTTTACCCTAACACTCACCCTCACCCTCATCCTCACTCTAACCCTCATTCTCACCCTAACTCTAACCGTTACCCTAACCCTAAAATTAACCCTAACCCACTCCCTAACCCTCACCCCAACCCTAACCCTAACCCTAACTCTAATACTCACCCTCATCCTCACCTCACACTTACCCTAAACCTAACCCTAAACCTAAACCTAACCTTAACCCTCACCGTATCCCCTAACCCTCACACTCACCCTCACCCTAACAATAACCCTCACCCACACCCTTACAATAAAACTCACCCTCACCCTCAACCTGACCCTAACTATCACCCTAACCCTAACCCTAACCCTAACACTCACCCTCACCCTATCCCTCACCCTAACACTCACCCTCACCCTAACCATCATCCTCACCCTAACACTCACACTCACTCTCATCCTCACCCTAAACCTCACCATAACCCTAACCCTAACCCTAACCCTAAACTTAACCCTCACCCTCACCCTAAACCTCACCCTAACACTCACCATCACCCGAACCCTCACCCACACCCTAACCCTCACCCTAACACTCACCCTCACCCTCATGCTCACCGTAAACCTCACCCTAAACCTAACCCTAACCCTTACCCTAAACCTAACATTAACCCTAACCCTAACCCTCACCCTAACCCTAACCCTAACCCTCACTCTCAACCTCACCCTCACCCTTACATTCACCCTCACCCTCAACCTCACACTCACCCTCACCCTAACCCTCACCCTAACCCTAATGCTAACCATAACCCTAGCCCTCACCCTAAACCTAAACCTCACACTCACCCTCACCCTAACACTCACCATCACCCTCACCATAACCCTAACCCTAACCTTAAACCTCACCCTAACCCTAACCCTAACCCTCATCCTCATCCTCACACTAACACTCACTCTCACCCTCACCCTAACACTAAACTTCACCCTTAACCGGACCCTAACCCTCGCCCTCACCCTCTCCCTAACCCTAACCCTTACTCTCACCATAACCCTAACCCTAACAACGACCATAAACCTAACCCTCACCCTAACCCTAACCCTCAACCTCACACTAACCCCCACTCTCAACCTAACCCTAACCCTAACCCTAACCCTAACACTCACCCTCACCTTCACCCTCACCAGAACCCTAAACCTAACCCTAAACTTAATCCTCACCCTAACCCTCACCCTCACTCTCACCCTTACACTAACACTCACCCTCACCCTAAACCTCACCCTCACCTTAATACTCACCCTCACTCTCACCCTAACACTAACCCTAACACTAACCCTAACCCTAACCCTCACCCTCACCCTAACCCTCACCCTAACACTCACCCTCACCCTCATGCTTACCGTAAACCTCACCCTAAACCTAACCCTAACCCTTACCCTAAACCTAACATTAACCCTAACCCTAACCCTCACCCTAACACTAACCCTAACCCTCACCATGACGCTAACCCTAACTATAACAATAACATTAAATCTCACCCTAACCCTAACCCTAACCCTCACCCTCATCCTCACACTAACACTCACCCTCACCCTCACCCTTACACTCACCCTCCCCCTAACCCTAACCCTAAACTTAACCATAACCATAAACATAACCCTCAACCTAAACCTAACCCTCATCCTCACACTCACCCTCACCCGAACACTCACCCTCACCCTCACCCTAACTCTCACACTAACCCTAACCCTCACCCTAACCCTAACCCTAAACCTCACCCTCACCCTCACCCTCAGCCTAACCTTCACCCTAACACTGACCCTCACCCTAACCCTAAACCTAACCCTAACCTTAAACCTCACTCTAGCCCTCACCCTCATACTCACCCTCACCCTAACACTCACCCTCACCCTCACACTCTGCCTAACCGTCACCCTAACACTGACCCTCACCCACACCCTAAACCTAACCCTAACACTAACCCTAACCCTAACTCTAACCTTGACCCTCACCCTAACCCTAACCCTAACCCTCACCCTCATCCTCACCCTAACACTCACCCTCACCCTCACCCTAACACCAAACCTCACCCTCACCCTGACCCTCACCCTGAACCTCACCCTCTCCCTAACCCTAACCCTAACACTAACTCTAACTCTCACCCTAACTCTCACCCTAACAATAACCCTAAAACTCACCCTCACCCTAACCCTAACCCTCAACCTCAACATAACACTCACACTCACAATAACCCTAACCCTAACCCTAAACTTAACCCTCACCCTAAGTATCACCCTCACCCTCACCCTAACACTAACCCTAACCCTAACACTCACCCTCACCTTGACCCTCACCCTCACCCTCACCTAACACTCACCCTCACCTCACCCTAACCCTAACCCTAACCGTAACCATAACCTTAATCCTTACCCTAAACCTAACCCTAACTCTAACACTCACCCTCACCCTCACCCTAACCCTAACCTTAACCTGAACCCTCTGCCTAACCCTCACCCTCACTCTCACCCTTACCCTAACACTCACCCTCAACCTAACCCTCACTCTCACCCTCAACCTAATACTCACCATCACCCGCACCTTCACCCTAACTCTCACCCTTACACTAACCCTAACCCTAACCCTCACCAATAACCTAACCCTCACACAAACACTCACCCTCAACCTCACCCTAACCCTCACACTCAACTTCACCCTATGACTCATACTCACCCTCACCCTCACCCTAACATTAACCCTAACCCTCACCCTGACCCTAACCCTAACTCTAACCCTAACCTTAATCCTCACCCTAAACCTAACCCTAACCCTCACCCTCACCCTCAAACTAACACTCACCCTCACCCTTACACTCAATCTCACCCTAACCCTCACCCTAACCCTCAGTCTCACCCTCACCCTCACCCTAACCCTAACCCTAACCCTAATCCTAACCCTAAGCCTAATTATAACCATAACCCTAACCCAAAACCTAACCCTAACACTAACACTCACCTTCATCCTCACCCTCACCCTAATACTAACCCTAACCTTAACCTTCACCCTAACCCTAACCCTAACCCTCACCCTCAACCTCAACTTCACCCTCAACTTTACATTCACCCTCACCCTCAACCTCACACTCACCCTCACCCTAACCCTCACCCTAACGCTAACGCTAACCATAGCACTAGCCCTCACCCTAAACCTAACCCTCACCCTCACCCTCACCCTAACACTCACCCCCAACTTCACCCTAACTCTAACCCTAACCCTAAACCTAACCCTAAACCTAACCGTAAGCCTAACCCTAGCACTCACCATCACCCTCACCCTGACCCACACCCTCACCCTAAACCTAACCCTAACCTTAACCCTCATCCTAAACCTAACCCTCACCCTCACCCTCACTCTAACACTCACCCTCACCCTCAATCTAACACTCACCCTCACCCTCACCCTAACCCTAACCCTAACACTAACCCTCACCCTCACCCTCACCCTGACCCTCACCCTAACCCTCACCCTAAACCTAACCCCATCCCTAACCTTAACCCTAACCCTGAACTTAAGCCTCACCCTAACCCTAAACCTCACCCTCACCCTCACCCTCAGACTAACCGTCACCCTAACACTTACAATCACCCTCACCCTAACCCTAACCCTAACCTTAAACCTCACTCTAACCCTCACCCTCACACTCACCATCTCCTTAACACTAACCCTCACCCTCACCCTCACCCTCGGCCTAACCGTCACCCTAACACTGACATTAACACTCATCCTCACCCTAACCCTAACGCTAACCCTAATCTTAACCCTCACCCTAACCCTAACCCTCACCCTCATCCTCACCCTAATACTCACCCTCACCCTCTACCTGATCCTAACCCTAAGTCTCACCCTAACCCTAAACCTAACAATAACCCTAAACCTAACCCTCACCCTAACCGTAACCCTCAACCTCACCCTAACCGTCACCCTCACCCTCACCTTAGTACTCACCCTCACATTCAACCTCACCCTAACTCTCACCCTAACACTAACCCTGACACTAAACATAACCCTAACCCTTACCCTACCCTAACCCTCACACTAACACTCACCCTCACCCTCACCCTAACCCTCACCCTCAACTTCACCCAAAGACTCATACTCACACTCACCCTAACCCCCAACCTAACCCTAACCTTATCCATAACCCTTTCCCTAGCCCTAACACTCACCCTCACCCTCACCCTAACACTAACCCTAACCCTGACCCTGACAATAACCCTAACTCTAACCCTAACCTTAACCCACACCCTAACCCTCACCCTCATCCTCGCACTTACACTCACCCTCACCCTCACCCTTACACTCACCCTCCCCCTAACCCTCACCCTAACCCTAACCTTAACCATAACCATAACCCTCACCCTAACCCTAAACCTCACCCTCACCCTCACACTAACACTCAGACTCACCCTCACCATACCCCTCACCCTAACCCTAACCCTAAACCTAACCCTAACTCTAACCCTAACCCTAACCCTAACCCTAACCCTAACCCTAACCCTAACCCTAAACTTAACCCTCACCCTAACCCTAACCCTAAACCTCACCCTCACCCTCACCGTCAGCCTAACCTTCACCCTAACACTGACCCTCAACCTCACCCTAACCCTAACCCTAACATTTAACCTCACTCTAGCACTCACCCTCAAACTCACCCTCACCCTAACACTCACCTTCACCCTCACCATCAGCCTAACCGTCACCCTAACACTGACCCTCACCCTCACCCTAAACCTAACGCTAACACTAACACTAACCCTAACCCAAACCTTAACCCTCACCCTAACCCTAACCCTAAGCCTCACCCTCATTCTCACCCTAACACTCACCCTCACCCTCACCCTAACACTAACACTCACCCTCACCCTGACCCTCACCCTGACCCTCACCCTGACCCTCACCCTCCCCCTAACCCTAACCCTAACCCTAACTCTCACCCTAACACTAACCCTAACAATAACCCTAAAACTCACCCTCACCCTAACCCTAACCCTCAACCTCACCCTAACCTTCACTCTCACCCTCACCCTATACCTAACCCTAAACTTAACCCTCACCCTCACACTAACACTAACCCTAACCCTAACTCTCACCCTAACACTAACCCTAACAATAACCCTAAACCTCACCTTCACCCTAACCCTAACTTTCAACCTCACCCTAACCTTCACTAACACCCTCACCCTAACCCTAACCCTAAATTTAACCCTCACCCTCACCCTAACCCTAACCCTCACCCTCACCTTGACCCTCACCCTCACCTAACACTCACCCTCACCTCACATAAACCCTAACCCTAACCCTAACCATAACCATAACCTTAACCCTCATCCTAACCCTAACCCTAACTTTTACACTCACCCTCACCCTTACCCTCACCCTAACCCTAACCTTAACCTGAACCCTCTGCCTAACCCTCACCCTCATTCTCACCCTTACTCTAACACTCACCCTCACCCTAACCCTCACCCTCACCCTCAACCTAATACTCACCGTCACCCTCACCTTCACCCTAACTCTCACCCTTACACTAACACTAACCATAACCCTCACCGTCAACCTAACCCTCACCCTAACACTCACCCTCACCCTCACCCTAACCCTCAACCTCAACTTCATCCTACGACTCATACTCACCCTCACCCTCACCCTAACACTAACCCTAACCCTCACCCTGACCCTAACCCAAACTCTAACCCTAACCTTAACCTCACCCTAACCCTAACCCAAACCCAAACCCTCACCCTCACACTTACACTCACCCTCACCCTCACCCTTACACTAACCCTCACCCTAACCCTCACACTAACCCTCACCCTAATCCTAACCCTAAACCTAATCCTAACCCTAACCCTAACCCTAACCCTAAACATAAACCTGACCCTAACACTCACCCTCATCCTCATCCTCATGCTAACCCCTCACCCTAACCCTAAAGCTAACCCTTACCCTAACCCTAACACTCACCCTCATCCTCACCCACACCCTAAACCTAACGCTAACCCTAACCTTAACCCTCACCCTAACCCTAACTCTAACCCTAACCCTCACACTCAACCTCACCCCTCACCCTTACATTCACCCTCACCCTCAACCTCACACTCACCCTCACCGTAACTCTCACCTTAACCCTAACGCTAACCATAAGCCTAGCCCACACCCTAAACCTAAACCTCACCTCACCCTCACCCTAACACTCACCCTCAACCTCACCCTAACTCTAACCCTAACCCTAACCCTAACACCAACCCTAACCCTAACCCTAAACCTAACACTTACCCTCACCCTCAACCTAACCCTAACACAAACTCTAACCATAACACTCACCCTAACTCTAACCCTAACCCTAACCTTCACCCTCACCCTCACCCTCACACTCACCCCTCAGCCTAAACCTAATCCTAACCTTCAGTCTCACCCTAAACCTAACCCTCACCCTCACCCTCACCCTAACTCTAACACTCACCCTCACCCTCACCCTAACCCTAACCCTAAACCTAAAACTCACCCTCACCCTCAACCTAACCCTAACACTAACCCTCACCCTCACCATCACCGTCACCCTCACCCGAACACTCACCCTCACCCTCACCCTCACCCTCACCCTAACCCTATCCCTAACCTTAAACCCTAACCCTAACCCTAACCCTGAACTTAACCCTCACCCTAACCCTAAACCTCACCCTCACCGTCACCCTCAGCCTAACCGTCACCCTAACACTGACCCTCACCCTCACCCTCACCCTAACCCTAACCCTAACCTTAAACCTCACTCTAACCCTCACCCTCACACACACCCTCACACTAACATTCACCCTCACCCTCACATTCACCCTCACCCTCAGCCTAACCGTCACCCTAACACTGACCCTCACCCTCACCCTCACCCTAACCCTAACGCTAACCCTAACCTTAACCCTCACCCTAACCCTAACCCTAACCCTAACCCTCAACCTCATCCTCACCCTAACTCTAACCCTAACCTTAACCCTCAGCCTAAAACTCACGCTCACCCTCACCTTTACCCTAACACTCACCCTCACCCTCATCCTCACTCTAACCCTCATTCTCACCCTAACTCTAACCGTTACCCTAACCCTAAAATTAACCCTAACCCACTCCCTAACCCTCACCCCAACCCTAACCCTAACCCTAACTCTAATACTCACCCTCATCCTCACCTCACACTTACCCTAAACCTAACCCTAAACCTAAACCTAACCTTAACCCTCACCGTATCCCTAACCCTCACACTCACCCTCACCCTAACAATAACCCTCACCCACACCCTTACAATAAAACTCACCCTCACCCTCAACCTGACCCTAACTATCACCCTAACCCTAACCCTAACCCTAACACTCACCCTCACCCTATCCCTCACCCTAACACTCACCCTCACCCTAACCATCATCCTCACCCTAACACTCACACTCACTCTCATCCTCACCCTAAACCTCACCATAACCCTAACCCTAACCCTAACCCTAAACTTAACCCTCACCCTCACCCTAAACCTCACCCTAACACTCACCATCACCCGAACCCTCACCCACACCCTAACCCTCACCCTAACACTCACCCTCACCCTCATGCTCACCGTAAACCTCACCCTAAACCTAACCCTAACCCTTACCCTAAACCTAACATTAACCCTAACCCTAACCCTCACCCTAACCCTAACCCTAACCCTCACTCTCAACCTCACCCTCACCCTTACATTCACCCTCACCCTCAACCTCACACTCACCCTCACCCTAACCCTCACCCTAACCCTAATGCTAACCATAACCCTAGCCCTCACCCTAAACCTAAACCTCACACTCACCCTCACCCTAACACTCACCATCACCCTCACCATAACCCTAACCCTAACCTTAAACCTCACCCTAACCCTAACCCTAACCCTCATCCTCATCCTCACACTAACACTCACTCTCACCCTCACCCTAACACTAAACTTCACCCTTAACCGGACCCTAACCCTCGCCTCACCCTCTCCCCTAACCCTAACCCTTACTCTCACCATAACCCTAACCCTAACAACGACCATAAACCTAACCCTCACCCTAACCCTAACCCTCACCCTCACACTAACCCCCACTCTCAACCTAACCCTAACCCTAACCCTAACCCTAACACTCACCCTCACCTTCACCCTCACCAGAACCCTAAACCTAACCCTAAACTTAATCCTCACCCTAACCCTCACCCTCACTCTCACCCTTACACTAACACTCACCCTCACCCTAAACCTCACCCTCACCTTAATACTCACCCTCACTCTCACCCTAACACTAACCCTAACACTAACCCTAACCCTAACCCTCACCCTCACCCTAACCCTCACCCTAACACTCACCCTCACCCTCATGCTTACCGTAAACCTCACCCCTAAACCTAACCCTAACCCTTACCCTAAACCTAACATTAACCCTAACCCTAACCCTCACCCTAACACTAACCCTAACCCTCACCATGACGCTAACCCTAACTATAACAATAACATTAAATCTCACCCTAACCCTAACCCTAACCCTCACCCTCATCCTCACACTAACACTCACCCTCACCCTCACCCTCACCCTCACCCTCACCCTAACCCTAACCCTAAACCTAACCATAACCATAAACATAACCCTCAACCTAAACCTAACCCTCATCCTCACACTCACCCTCACCCGAACACTCACCCTCACCCTCACCCTAACTCTCACACTAACCCTAACCCTCACCCTAACCCTAACCCTAAACCTCACCCTCACCCTCACCCTCAGCCTAACCTTCACCCTAACACTGACCCTCACCCTAACCCTAAACCTAACCCTAACCTTAAACCTCACTCTAGCCCTCACCCTCATACTCACCCTCACCCTAACACTCACCCTCACCCTCACACTCTGCCTAACCGTCACCCTAACACTGACCCTCACCCACACCCTAAACCTAACCCTAACACTAACCCTAACCCTAACTCTAACCTTGACCCTCACCCTAACCCTAACCCTAACCCTCACCCTCATCCTCACCCTAACACTCACCCTCACCCTCACCCTAACACCAAACCTCACCCTCACCCTGACCCTCACCCTGAACCTCACCCTCTCCCTAACCCTAACCCTAACACTAACTCTAACTCTCACCCTAACTCTCACCCTAACAATAACCCTAAAACTCACCCTCACCCTAACCCTAACCCTCAACCTCAACATAACACTCACACTCACAATAACCCTAACCCTAACCCTAAACTTAACCCTCACCCTCACCCTAAGTATCACCCTCACCCTCACCCTAACACTAACCCTAACCCTAACACTCACCCTCACCTTGACCCTCACCCTCACCCTCACCTAACACTCACCCTCACCTCACCCTAACCCTAACCCTAACCGTAACCATAACCTTAATCCTTACCCTAAACCTAACCCTAACTCTAACACTCACCCTCACCCTCACCCTAACCCTAACCTTAACCTGAACCCTCTGCCTAACCCTCACCCTCACTCTCACCCTTACCCTAACACTCACCCTCAACCTAACCCTCACTCTCACCCTCAACCTAATACTCACCATCACCCGCACCTTCACCCTAACTCTCACCCTTACACTAACCCTAACCCTAACCCTCACCAATAACCTAACCCTCACACAAACACTCACCCTCAACCTCACCCTAACCCTCACACTCAACTTCACCCTATGACTCATACTCACCCTCACCCTCACCCTAACATTAACCCTAACCCTCACCCTGACCCTAACCCTAACTCTAACCCTAACCTTAATCCTCACCCTAAACCTAACCCTAACCCTCACCCTCACCCTCAAACTAACACTCACCCTCACCCTTACACTCAATCTCACCCTAACCCTCACCCTAACCCTCAGTCTCACCCTCACCCTCACCCTAACCCTAACCCTAACCCTAATCCTAACCCTAAGCCTAATTATAACCATAACCCTAACCCAAAACCTAACCCTAACACTAACACTCACCTTCATCCTCACCCTCACCCTAATACTAACCCTAACCTTAACCTTCACCCTAACCCTAACCCTAACCCTCACCCTCAACCTCAACTTCACCCTCAACTTTACATTCACCCTCACCCTCAACCTCACACTCACCCTCACCCTAACCCTCACCCTAACGCTAACGCTAACCATAGCACTAGCCCTCACCCTAAACCTAACCCTCACCCTCACCCTCACCCTAACACTCACCCCCAACTTCACCCTAACTCTAACCCTAACCCTAAACCTAACCCTAAACCTAACCGTAAGCCTAACCCTAGCACTCACCATCACCCTCACCCTGACCCACACCCTCACCCTAAACCTAACCCTAACCTTAACCCTCATCCTAAACCTAACCCTCACCCTCACCCTCACTCTAACACTCACCCTCACCCTCAATCTAACACTCACCCTCACCCTCACCCTAACCCTAACCCTAACACTAACCCTCACCCTCACCCTCACCTGAACACTCACCCTCACCCTCACCCTGACCCTCACCCTAACCCTCACCCTAAACCTAACCCCATCCCTAACCTTAACCCTCACCCTCAGACTAACCGTCACCCTAACACTTACAATCACCCTCACCCTAACCCTAACCCTAACCTTAAACCTCACTCTAACCCTCACCCTCACACTCACCATCTCCTTAACACTAACCCTCACCCTCACCCTCACCCTCGGCCTAACCGTCACCCTAACACTGACATTAACACTCATCCTCACCCTAACCCTAACGCTAACCCTAATCTTAACCCTCACCCTAACCCTAACCCTCACCCTCATCCTCACCCTAATACTCACCCTCACCCTCTACCTGATCCTAACCCTAAGTCTCACCCTAACCCTAAACCTAACAATAACCCTAAACCTAACCCTCACCCTAACCGTAACCCTCAACCTCACCCTAACCGTCACCCTCACCCTCACCTTAGTACTCACCCTCACATTCAACCTCACCCTAACTCTCACCCTAACACTAACCCTGACACTAAACATAACCCTAACCCTTACCCTACCCTAACCCTCACACTAACACTCACCCTCACCCTCACCCTAACCCTCACCCTCAACTTCACCCAAAGACTCATACTCACACTCACCCTAACCCCCAACCTAACCCTAACCTTATCCATAACCCTTTCCCTAGCCCTAACACTCACCCTCACCCTCACCCTAACACTAACCCTAACCCTGACCCTGACAATAACCCTAACTCTAACCCTAACCTTAACCCACACCCTAACCCTCACCCTCATCCTCGCACTTACACTCACCCTCACCCTCACCCTTACACTCACCCTCCCCCTAACCCTCACCCTAACCCTAACCTTAACCATAACCATAACCCTCACCCTAACCCTAAACCTCACCCTCACCCTCACACTAACACTCAGACTCACCCTCACCATACCCCTCACCCTAACCCTAACCCTAAACCTAACCCTAACTCTAACCCTAACCCTAACCCTAACCCTAACCCTAACCCTAACCCTAAACTTAACCCTCACCCTAACCCTAACCCTAAACCTCACCCTCACCCTCACCGTCAGCCTAACCTTCACCCTAACACTGACCCTCAACCTCACCCTAACCCTAACCCTAACATTTAACCTCACTCTAGCACTCACCCTCAAACTCACCCTCACCCTAACACTCACCTTCACCCTCACCATCAGCCTAACCGTC
Source organism: Alexandromys oeconomus (assembly GCA_963919705.1). NCBI lineage: Eukaryota > Metazoa > Chordata > Mammalia > Rodentia > Cricetidae > Alexandromys > Alexandromys oeconomus. The sequence continues at coordinate 55,534,593 of CAWTZB010000064.1, read as the reverse complement.
ACCCTAACACTGACCCTCACCCTCACCCTAAACCTAACGCTAACACTAACACTAACCCTAACCCAAACCTTAACCCTCACCCTAACCCTAACCCTAAGCCTCACCCTCATTCTCACCCTAACACTCACCCTCACCCTCACCCTAACACTAACACTCACCCTCACCCTGACCCTCACCCTGACCCTCACCCTGACCCTCACCCTCCCCCTAACCCTAACCCTAACCCTAACTCTCACCCTAACACTAACCCTAACAATAACCCTAAAACTCACCCTCACCCTAACCCTAACCCTCAACCTCACCCTAACCTTCACTCTCACCCTCACCCTATACCTAACCCTAAACTTAACCCTCACCCTCACACTAACACTAACCCTAACCCTAACTCTCACCCTAACACTAACCCTAACAATAACCCTAAAACTCACCTTCACCCTAACCCTAACTTTCAACCTCACCCTAACCTTCACTAACACCCTCACCCTAACCCTAACCCTAAATTTAACCCTCACCCTCACCCTAACCCTAACCCTCACCCTCACCTTGACCCTCACCCTCACCTAACACTCACCCTCACCTCACATAAACCCTAACCCTAACCCTAACCATAACCATAACCTTAACCCTCATCCTAACCCTAACCCTAACTTTTACACTCACCCTCACCCTTACCCTCACCCTAACCCTAACCTTAACCTGAACCCTCTGCCTAACCCTCACCCTCATTCTCACCCTTACTCTAACACTCACCCTCACCCTAACCCTCACCCTCACCCTCAACCTAATACTCACCGTCACCCTCACCTTCACCCTAACTCTCACCCTTACACTAACACTAACCATAACCCTCACCGTCAACCTAACCCTCACCCTAACACTCACCCTCACCCTCACCCTAACCCTCAACCTCAACTTCATCCTACGACTCATACTCACCCTCACCCTCACCCTAACACTAACCCTAACCCTCACCCTGACCCTAACCCAAACTCTAACCCTAACCTTAACCTCACCCTAACCCTAACCCAAACCCAAACCCTCACCCTCACACTTACACTCACCCTCACCCTCACCCTTACACTAACCCTCACCCTAACCCTCACACTAACCCTCACCCTAATCCTAACCCTAAACCTAATCCTAACCCTAACCCTAACCCTAACCCTAAACATAAACCTGACCCTAACACTCACCCTCATCCTCATCCTCATGCTAACCCTCACCCTAACCCTAAAGCTAACCCTTACCCTAACCCTAACACTCACCCTCATCCTCACCCACACCCTAAACCTAACGCTAATCCTAACCTTAACCCTCACCCTAACCCTAACTCTAACCCTAACCCTCACACTCAACCTCACCCTCACCCTTACATTCACCCTCACCCTCAACCTCACACTCACCCTCACCGTAACTCTCACCTTAACCCTAACGCTAACCATAAGCCTAGCCCACACCCTAAACCTAAACCTCACCTCACCCTCACCCTAACACTCACCCTCAACCTCACCCTAACTCTAACCCTAACCCTAACCCTAACACCAACCCTAACCCTAACCCTAAACCTAACACTTACCCTCACCCTCAACCTAACCCTAACACAAACTCTAACCATAACACTCACCCTAACTCTAACCCTAACCCTAACCTTCACCCTCACCCTCACCCTCACACTCACCCTCAGCCTAAACCTAATCCTAACCTTCAGTCTCACCCTAAACCTAACCCTCACCCCTCACCCTCACCCTAACTCTAACACTCACCCTCACCCTCACCCTAACCCTAACCCTAAACCTAAAACTCACCCTCACCCTCAACCTAACCCTAACACTAACCCTCACCCTCACCATCACCGTCACCCTCACCCCGAACACTCACCCTCACCCTCACCCTCACCCTCACCCTAACCCTATCCCTAACCTTAAACCCTAACCCTAACCCTAACCCTGAACTTAACCCTCACCCTAACCCTAAACCTCACCCTCACCGTCACCCTCAGCCTAACCGTCACCCTAACACTGACCCTCACCCTCACCCTCACCCTAACCCTAACCCTAACCTTAAACCTCACTCTAACCCTCACCCTCACACACACCCTCACACTAACATTCACCCTCACCCTCACATTCACCCTCACCCTCAGCCTAACCGTCACCCTAACACTGACCCTCACCCTCACCCTCACCCTAACCCTAACGCTAACCCTAACCTTAACCCTCACCCTAACCCTAACCCTAACCCTAACCCTCACCTTCATCCTCACCCTAACACTCACCCTCACCCTCACCCTAACACTAAACTTCACCCCTGACCCTCACCCTCGCCCCTCAACCTCTCCCTGACCCTAACCCTAACTCTCAACCTAACCCTAACCCTAACAATAACCCTAAACCTAACTCTCACCCTAACCCTAACCCTCAACCTCACCCTAACCCTCACCCTCACCCTCACTTTAATACTCACCCTCACCCTCACCCTCACACTAACTCTCACCCTAACACTAACCCTAACACTAACCCTAACCCTAACCCTCACACTCACCCTAACCCTCACCCTCAACTTCACCTAAGACTCATACTCACCCTCACCCTAACCCTCAACCCAACCCTAAACCTAACCCTAACCCTAACCCTACCCTTAACACTCACTAACCCTAACCCTAATCTTGACGCTAACCCTAACTCTAACCCTAACCTTAACCTCACCCTAACCCTAACCCTAACCCTCACCCTCACACTCACACTAACACTCACCCTCACCCTTACACTCACACTCCCGCTAACCCTCACCCTAACCCTAAACTTAACCATAACCATAACACTCACCCTAAACCTAAACCTCACCCGAACACTCAGCCTCACCCGAACACTCACCCTCACCCTCACCCTAACCCTCACCCTAAACCTAACCCTAACCCTAACCATAAACTTAACCCTCAACCTAAAACTAACCCTAAACCTCTCCCTGAGCCTCACCCTCAGCCTAACCTTCACCCTAACCCTCACCCTCACCCTCAACCTAATACTCACCGTCACCCTCACCTTCACCCTAACTCTCACCCTTACACTAACACTAACCATAACCCTCACCGTCAACCTAACCCTCACCCTAACACTCACCCTCACCCTCACCCTAACCCTCAACCTCAACTTCATCCTACGACTCATACTCACCCTCACCCTCACCCTAACACTAACCCTAACCCTCACCCTGACCCTAACCCAAACTCTAACCCTAACCTTAACCTCACCCTAACCCTAACCCAAACCCAAACCCTCACCCTCACACTTACACTCACCCTCACCCTCACCCTTACACTAACCCTCACCCTAACCCTCACACTAACCCTCACCCTAATCCTAACCCTAAACCTAATCCTAACCCTAACCCTAACCCTAACCCTAAACATAAACCTGACCCTAACACTCACCCTCATCCTCATCCTCATGCTAACCCTCACCCTAACCCTAAAGCTAACCCTTACCCTAACCCTAACACTCACCCTCATCCTCACCCACACCCTAAACCTAACGCTAACCCTAACCTTAACCCTCACCCTAACCCTAACTCTAACCCTAACCCTCACACTCAACCTCACCCTCACCCTTACATTCACCCTCACCCTCAACCTCACACTCACCCTCACCGTAACTCTCACCTTAACCCTAACGCTAACCATAAGCCTAGCCCACACCCTAAACCTAAACCTCACCTCACCCTCACCCTAACACTCACCCTCAACCTCACCCTAACTCTAACCCTAACCCTAACCCTAACACCAACCCTAACCCTAACCCTAAACCTAACACTTACCCTCACCCTCAACCTAACCCTAACACAAACTCTAACCATAACACTCACCCTAACTCTAACCCTAACCCTAACCTTCACCCTCACCCTCACCCTCACACTCACCCTCAGCCTAAACCTAATCCTAACCTTCAGTCTCACCCTAAACCTAACCCTCACCCTCACCCTCACCCTAACTCTAACACTCACCCTCACCCTCACCCTAACCCTAACCCTAAACCTAAAACTCACCCTCACCCTCAACCTAACCCTAACACTAACCCTCACCCTCACCATCACCGTCACCCTCACCCGAACACTCACCCTCACCCTCACCCTCACCCTCACCCTAACCCTATCCCTAACCTTAAACCCTAACCCTAACCCTAACCCTGAACTTAACCCTCACCCTAACCCTAAACCTCACCCTCACCGTCACCCTCAGCCTAACCGTCACCCTAACACTGACCCTCACCCTCACCCTCACCCTAACCCTAACCCTAACCTTAAACCTCACTCTAACCCTCACCCTCACACACACCCTCACACTAACATTCACCCTCACCCTCACATTCACCCTCACCCTCAGCCTAACCGTCACCCTAACACTGACCCTCACCCTCACCCTCACCCTAACCCTAACGCTAACCCTAACCTTAACCCTCACCCTAACCCTAACCCTAACCCTAACCCTCACCTTCATCCTCACCCTAACACTCACCCTCACCCTCACCCTAACACTAAACTTCACCCTGACCCTCACCCTCGCCCTCAACCTCTCCCTGACCCTAACCCTAACTCTCAACCTAACCCTAACCCTAACAATAACCCTAAACCTAACTCTCACCCTAACCCTAACCCTCAACCTCACCCTAACCCTCACCCTCACCCTCACTTTAATACTCACCCTCACCCTCACCCTCACACTAACTCTCACCCTAACACTAACCCTAACACTAACCCTAACCCTAACCCTCACACTCACCCTAACCCTCACCCTCAACTTCACCTAAGACTCATACTCACCCTCACCCTAACCCTCAACCCAACCCTAAACCTAACCCTAACCCTAACCCTACCCTTAACACTCACTAACCCTAACCCTAATCTTGACGCTAACCCTAACTCTAACCCTAACCTTAACCTCACCCTAACCCTAACCCTAACCCTCACCCTCACACTCACACTAACACTCACCCTCACCCTTACACTCACACTCCCGCTAACCCTCACCCTAACCCTAAACTTAACCATAACCATAACACTCACCCTAAACCTAAACCTCACCCGAACACTCAGCCTCACCCGAACACTCACCCTCACCCTCACCCTAACCCTCACCCTAAACCTAACCCTAACCCTAACCATAAACTTAACCCTCAACCTAAAACTAACCCTAAACCTCTCCCTGAGCCTCACCCTCAGCCTAACCTTCACCCTAACACTGACCCTCACCCTCAACCTCACCCTAACCCAAATCCTAACCCTAAACTTAAACCTCACTCTAGCCCTCACCCTCAAACTCATCCTCACCCTAACACTCACCCTCACCCTCAGCCTAACCATCACCCTAACACTGACCCTCACCCTCACCCTAAACCTAACCCTAACACTAACCCTAACCCTCACCCTCACCCTCATCCTCACCCTCCCTCTAACCCTCACCCTAACCCTAAACCTAACCCTTACCCTAACCCTAACCTTAACACTCACCCTCATCCTCACCATCACCCTAACCCTAACCCTAAACCTAACCTTAACCCTCACCCTAACCCTAACCCTAACCCTCACCCTCAAACTAACCCTCACTCTTACATTCACCCTCACCCTCAACCTCACACTCATCCTCACCCTAAACCTCACCCTAATCCTAATGCTAACCATAACGCTAACCCTCACCCTAAACCTAACCCTCACCCGAACACTCAACCTTACCAGAACACTCACCCTCACCCTCACACTAACCCTCACCCTAACTCTAACCCTAACCCTAACCCTAACCCTAACCCTCACCCACACCCTCACACTCACCCACACCCTAAACCTAACCCTAACCTTAACCCTCACCCTAAACCTAACCCTCACCATGAACCTCACCCTCACTCTAACACTCACCCTCACACTCACCCTCACCCTAACCCTAACACTAACACTAACCCTCACCCTCACCCTCACCGTCACACTCACCCTCACCCGAACACTCATCCCCACCCTCACCCTCACCCTAACCCTCACCCTAACCCTAACCCTAACACTAATCCTGAACTTAACACTCACCCTAACCCTATACCTCACCCTCACCCTCACCCTCAGTCTAACCGTCACCCTAACACTGACCCTCACCCTCACCCTAACCCTAACCCTAAACTTAAACCTCACTCTAACCCTCACCCTCATACTCACCCTCACCGTAACACTCACCCTCACCCTCACCCTCAGCCTAACCGTCACCCTAACACTGACCCTCACCCTAACACTAAACTTCACCCTCACCCTGACCCTCACCCTTGCCCTCACCCTCTCTCTGATCCTAACCCTCTCACCCTAACCCTAAACCTAAAAATAACCGTAAACCTAACCCTAACCCTAACCCTCAACCTCACCCAAACCCTCACCCTCACCTTAATACTCACCCTCACCCTCACCCTATCTCTCACCCTAGCACTAACCATAACACTAAACCTAACCCTAACCCTCTCCCTTACCCTAACCCTCACCCTAACACTCATCCTCACCCTAACCCTCACCCTCAACTTCACCGTAAGTCTCATACTCACCCTCACCCTAACCCTCAACCTAACCCTAACCCTAACTCTAACCTTAGCCCTAACACTCACCCTCACCCTCACCCTAACACTAACCCTAACCCTCACCCTGATGCTAACCCTAACTCTAACCCTAACGTTAACCCTCAACCTAACCCTAACCCTCACCCTCACCCTCACACTAACATTCACGCTCACCCTCACCCTTACACTCACCCTCCCCCTAATCCTCACCCTAACCCTAACCTTAACCATAACCATAACCCTCACCCTAAACCTAACCCTCACCCTCACACTCACTCTCACCCGAACACTCACCATCACCTTCACCCTAACCCTCACCCTAACCCTAACCCTAACCCTAACGCTAACCCTAACCCTAAACTTAACCCTCACCCTAATCCTAAACCTAAACCTCACCGTGACCCTCACCTCAGCCTAACCTTCACCCTAACACTGACCCTCACCCTCACCCTCACCCTAACCCTAACCTTAAACCTAACTCTAGCCCTCACCCTCAAACTCACCCTCACCCTAACACTCACCTTTACCCTCACCATCAGCCTAACCGTCACCCTAACACTGACCCTCAAACTCAACCTAAACCTAACCCTAACACTAACCCTAACCCTAACCCTAACCCTAACCTTGACCCTCCCCCTAACCCTAACCCTCACCCTCATCCTCACCCTAACACTCACCCTCACCCTAACACTAACCCTCACCCTCACCCTGACCCTCACCCTCCCCCTAACCCTAACCCTAACTCTCACCCTAACTCTAACCCTAAAAATAACCCTAAAACTCACCCTCACCCTAACCCTAACACTCAACCTCACCCTGACCCTCACACTCACCCTAACCCTAAACGTAACCCTCACCCTCACCCTAAGTATCACCTTCACCCTCACCCTCAACCTAACCCGAACCCTGACCCTCACCTTCACCCTAACACTCACCCTCACCCTAACCCTAACCCTCACCCTTACCTTGACCCTCACCCTCACCCTCACCCTCACCTAACTCTCACCCTCACCTCACATAAACCCTAACCCTAACCCTAACCCTAACCATAACCATAACCATAACCATAACCTTAACCCTCACCCTAACCCTAACCCTAACTCTAACCCTAACCCTTACACTCACCCTCACCCTCACCCTAACCCTAACATTAACCTGAACCCTATGCCTAACCCACACCCTCACTCTCACCCTTACTCTAACACTCACCCTCACCCTAACCCTCACCCTCACCCTCAACCTAATACTCACTGTCACCCTCACCTTCACCCTAACTCGCACCCTTACACTAACCCTAAACCTAACCCTCACCCTCAACCTAACCCTAACCCTAACACTCACCCTCACGCTCACCCTAACCCTCAACCTCAACTTCATCCTAAGACTTACACTCACCCTCACCCTCAACCTCACACTAACACTAACCCTAACCCTCACCCTGACCCTAACCCGAACTCTAACCCTAACCCTAAATCTAACCCTGACCCTAACACTCACCCTCATCCTTACCCTCACCCTAACCCTAACCCTAACCATAACCCTCACCCTAACCCTCACCCTCAACCTCACCCACTCCCTTACATTCACCCTCACCCTCAACCTCACTCTCACCCTCACCCTAAGCCTCACCCTAACCCTAACTCTAACCATAACCCTAGCACTCACCCTAAACCTAACCCTCACCCTCACCCTCACCCTAACACTCACCTCAACCTCACCATAACTCTAACCCTAACCCTAACCCTAACCCTAAATCTAACCCTAACCCTAACCCTAACACTCACCCTCACCCTCAACCTAACCCTAACACTAACCCTAAACATAACCCTTACCCTAACTCTAACCCTAACCCTAACCCTAACCCTCACCCTTACCTTCACACTCACCCTCACCCTAAACCTAACCCTAACCTTAACCCTCACCCTAAACCTAACCCTCACCATGAACCTCACCCTCACTCTAACACTCAACCTCACCCTAACCCTAACCCTAACCCTAACACTAACACTAACCCTCACCCTCACCATCACTGTCACCCTCACCCGAACACTCACCCTTACCCTCACCCTAACCCTCACCCTAACCCTAACCCTAACCTGAACCCTAACCCTGAACTTAACCCTCACCCTAACCCTAAACCTCACCCTCACTCTCACCCTCAGCCTAACCGTCACCCTAATACTGACCCTCACCCTCACCCTCACCCTAACCCTAACCCTAACCTTAAACCTCACTCTAACCCTCACCCTCACACTCACCCTCACCCTAACACTCACCCTCACCCTCACCCTCAGCCTAACCGTCACCCTAACACTGACCCTCACCCTCACCCTAATCCTAATGCTAACCCTAACCTTAACCCTCACCCTAACCCTAACCCTAACCCTCACCCTCATCCTCACACTAACACTCACCCTCACCCTAACACTAAACTTCACCCTCACCCTGACCCTCACCCTCGCCCTCACCCTGTCCCTGACCCTAACCCTAACTCTCACCCAACCCTAACCCTAACAATAACCCTAAACCTAACCTCACCCTAACCCTAACCCTCAACCTCACCCTACCCCTCACCCTCACCCTCACCTTAATACTCACCCTCACCCTAACTTTCACCCTAACACTAACCCTAACACTAACCCTAACCCTAACCCTCACCCTGACCCTCACCCTCTCCCTAACCCTAACCAACCCTAACCCTAACCCTAACCCTCACCTTCACCCTAACACTCACCCTCACCCTCACCCTAACCCTAACCCTCACCTTGACCCTCACCCTCACCCTCACCTAACACTCACCATCACCTCACCCTAACCCTAACCCTAACCCTAACCCTAACCCTAACCTTAACCCTCACCTTAACCCTAACCCTAACCCTAACACTCACCCTCACCCTCACCCTAACCCTAACCCTAACCTTAACCTGAACCCTCTGACTAACCCTCACCCTCACTCTCACCCTTACCCTAACACTCACCCTCACCCTAACCCTCACCCTCACCCTCACCCTAATACTTACCGTCACCCTCACCCTCACCCTAACTCTCACCCTTACACTAACCCTAAACCTTACCCTCACCCTCAACCTAACCCTCACCCTAACACTCACCCTCACCCTCACCCTAACTCTCACCCTCATCTTCACCCTAAGACTCATACTCACCTTCACCCTCACTCTCACCCTAACACTAACCCTAACCCTCACCCTGACCCTAACCCTTACTCTAACCCTAACCTTAACCCTCACCCTAACCCTAACCCTAACCTTCACCCTCACCCTAACACTCACCCTCACCCTCAACCTAACCCTAACCCTAACCCTAAACTTAACCCTCACCGTAACCCTAAACCTCACCCTCACCCTCAACTTAACACTCACCCTCACCCTCACCCTCACTCTCACCCTCACCCTAACCCTCACCCTAGCCCTAACTCTCACCCTAGCCCTAACCCTAAGCCTCACCCTCACCCTAACATTGACTCTCAACCTCACCCTCACCCTAACCCTCACCCTAACAATCACCCTCACCCTCATCCTCACCCTAAACCTCACCCTCACCCTAACCCTAACCCTAACCTTAACCCTCAACCCTCAACCCTAACCCTAACCCTAACCCACAATTAACCCTAACCCTAACACTCACTTTACCCTCACCCTCACCCTAACCCTAACCCTTACCCTAACCCTAACCCTAACCTTAACCCTCACCCTAACCCTAACCCTCACCCTCACCCTCACTCTCACCCTCTCCCTCACCCTAACACTCACCCTCACCCTCCAACTAACCCTCAACCCTAACACTAACCCTAACCCTAACACTCACCCTCACCCTCACCCGAACACTCACCCTCACCCTCACCCTAACTCTCACCCTAACCCTAACCCTAACCTTAAACCTCACCCTAACCCTAACCCTTACCCTCACCGTCACCCTCACCCTAACCCTCACCCTAATACTGACCCTCACCCTTACCCTAACCCTAACCCTAACCCTAACCCTAACCCTAACACTCATATTCTGGATTCACAGAGATACACAACACAGAGCCATCGTCACTTACTAACATCCCAGGACACCCAGAGCTAAGATGAAATTGCAGTCTCAGCAGGACTGTGGTGTGTGTGTGTGTGGGTGCGTGCCTTTAATCACAGCACACACACAGATCTCTGTGATTTCAAGGATGGCCTGATTTATAGATTGAGTTTTAGGACAGCCCAAGATACTCAAAAGAAACCCTTTCTTTTTTTAATTTATTTATTATGTATATATTGTTCTGGGCACCAGATCTAATTATAGATGAGTGTGAGCCATCATGTGGTTGCTGGGAATTGAACTCAGGACCTTCAGAACAGCAGTCAGTTCTTTTAACCTCTGAGCCATCTCTCCAGCCCAGAAACCCTTTCTTGAAAAACAAATCAAAACAGCAAAAGAAAGAAGAAAGGAAAGGAAAAAGACAAAAGAAGAAAAAAAAGAATAAAAATTGCAGTCTCTTCCCACCCTCTCATCCATTGGCTCTTAGAGCTCTCAGGCTGAACTGGAGACCAGGGTGTCGTTCGTAACTCGGAAGCCAGAAACCTTAGGGGCTCACAGGAAGAGTGACTGCAGCACTTGATGCCTCAACCCTGCGAATAGCTGTGATATAAGGCATGGTAAAATAGGGCTTTGGCAGAGTGCTACTCCCCTTTATCTATTATCATTGCTACACAACAAAAAGGGCTTGGGGGGAGATGATGTTCAGTGCTGGTATTGAAATCTCACTGACTCCTTCCGCACTCCTTGTCAATTCCCGACTTTGTCAAATCAACTATCGTGAATCTTTGATGTGGGTTGGCCCTTTAGGAACTCAGAGATACAAGACAGGCCTATTGCAGCCCAGAAACCTCCCAGTTGCTGAGCCCTAGCCCTGGAAGTCTCAAAGCCATCACATCCAGAAATCTCTCTAGTCCCTGCTAGTGGTGAACTCACTTTGTCTTCCCCAGGACCACTAATTTTTTCTCCATGTTTTCCTTTAAGATCTGGGGCCAGCCAGCTTTCTTCTTCCTCCCTCTGGCCTCTCCACGTTCTCCATTCTCTAGACAACCTGTCTAGAACCAAGTCTCCTTATAGGCACCGAGTGTGTCTTTTTTTATATTTATTTATTAAATATTTCTGTCTCTTCCCCACCTCCGCCTCCCCTTTTCCTCCCCTTCCCCCAATCAAGTCCCCCTCCCTCGTCAGCCCAAAGAGCAATCAGGGTTCTCTGTCCTGTGGGAAGTCCAAGGAAAACCCTCCTCTGTCCAGGTCTCGTAAGGTGAGCATCCAAACAGCCTAGGCTCCCACAAAGCCAATACATGCAGTAGGATCAAAAACCCATTGCCATTGTTCTTGATGTCTCAGTAGTCCTCATTGTCTGCTATGTTCAGTGAGACCTGTTTTAACCCAGGCTTTTTCAGACCCAGGTCAGCTGGCCTTGGTGAGTTCCCGATAGAGCATCTCCATTGTCTCAGTGTGTGGGTGCACCCCTCGTGGTCCTGAGTTCCTTGCTCATGCTCGCTCTCCTTCTGCTCCTGATTTGGACCTTGAGATTTCAGTCCGGTGCTCCAATGTGGGTCTCTGTCTCTGTCTTCTTTCATCGCCTGATAAAGGTTAATATTCAGGAGGATGCCTATATGTTTTTCTTTGGGTTCTCCTTCTTATTTAGCTTCTCTAGGAACCCGAATTATAGGCTCAATGTCCTTTATTTATGGCTAGAAGCCAAATATGAGTGAGTACATCCCATGTTCCTCTTTTTGGGTCTGGCTTACCTCACTCAGGATAGTGTTTTCTATTTCCATCCATTTGCCTGCAAACTTCAAGTCCTTGTTTTTTACTGCTGAGTAGTAATCTAATATGTATATATTCCATACTTTCTTCATCCATTCTTCAATTGAAGGGCATCTAGGTTGTTTCCAGGTTCTGGCTATTACAAACAATGCTGCTATGAACATAGTAGAGCATATACTTTTGTTGCATGATAAGGCCTTTCTTGGGTATATTCCCAAGAGTGGTATTGCTGGGTCCATGGGTAGGTTGATCCCAAATTTTCTGAGAAACCGCCACACTGCTTTCCAGAGTGGTTGTACAAGTTTGCATTCCCACCAGCAATGGATAAGTGTACCCCTTTCTCCACAACCTCTCCAGCAAAGGCTATCATTGGTGTTTTTGATTTTAGCCATTCTGACAGGTGTAAGATGGTATCTTAAAGTTGTCTTGATTTGCATTTCCCTGATCACTAAGGAAGTTGAGCATGACCTTAGGTGTCTTTTGGCCATTTGAACTTCTTCTGTTGAGAGATCTCTGTTCAGCTCAGTGCCCCATTTTATAATTGGGTGGATTAGCCTTTTACAGTCTAGTTTCTTGAATTCTTTATATATTTTGGAGATCAGACCTTTGTCAGTTGCGGGGTTGGTGAAGATCTTCTCCCAGTCAGTGGGTTGCCTTTCTGTCTTAGCAACAGTGTCCTTTGCTTTACAGAAGCTTCTCAGTCTCATGAGGTCCCATTTATTCAATGCGGCCCTTACTGTCTGTGCTGCTGAGGTTATACGTAAGAAGTGGTCTCCTGTGCACACTTGTTGTAGTGTACTTCCCACTTTCTCTGCTATCAGGTTCAGTGTGTTCAGACTGATATTGAGGTCTTTAATCCACTTGGACTTGAGTTTTGTGCATGGTGACAGACATGGATCTATTTTCATTTTTCTACAGATTGAAATCCAGTTTTGCCAGCACAATTTGTTGAAGATGCTCTCTTTTTTCCATTGTATACTTTTAGCTCCTTTATCGAAAATCAGGTGCTCATAGGTTTGTGGATAAAAGTCAGGGTCTTCTATACGGTTCCATTGATCGACTTCTCTGTTTTTATGCCAATACCAAGCTGTTTTTAATACTGTAGCTCTGTAGAGAGAGTGTGTCTTGAGGGCAGTTGGCGTTTCTAGGACACGAGTGACATCACAAAATTCCGAGAGCTCTCCGGGATAGCATAGAATTTCCAGAGAAGAGACTGCTGATGTCCTGAGGCACGGCCTTTACCTCCTTGCTAATATTGCTCCCCGAACTGACCGACTGACCCACCGACCGACCGACCAGAACCTGAGGTTTCCTTTCCAGGAGTCTCTCCTGCGACACAGAGGGAGCCATTCAGGATCTCCTCCTTCCAAAACCAGAAATTTCTCTCTGTTTCATTAAAATCTTCCTTCACCCATCGGGAGTTAGTTAGTAGAACACTCACTTTTTTTCATGAATGACCCTTCCTCCCTCTCCTGAACAGATATTCATACTCAGTAATATGAGAAATTAGGGAAATTGTGGGAAACTCAGCCCAAAGGAGGGGCTGTGTTCAAAGGGAGAGGGAAAGATCTAGGATAGCACTGTTTTCTTTTTCTTATTTCTTTCTTTCTTTCTTTCTTTCTTTCTTTCTTTCTTTCTTTCTTTCTTTCTTTCTTCTTTTCGAGACAGGGTTGTTCTGTAGTTTTTGGTGCCTGTCCTGGAACTAGGTCTGGTAGACCAGGCTGGTCTCAAACCTTGATCTACTGAGGTGTGTCTGTCACCCTTAGGGCCCAGCGAAATGTCTTAGGTCAGAACATACATCTGTTTCCTGAGTTGAAGCTTTAGCTGCTTTTTGTTTTTCTCTTACTGGGCCGGGCTGCATCTCCCCTCACCCCCCAACCCTCCCCCAAGGTCCCCATGCTCCCAATTTACTCAGGAGATCTTGTCTTTTTCTGCTTTTACTTCCCATGTAGATTTGATCTATGTAAGTCTCTCTTGGTGTCTACATTGTTGTCTAAGTTCTGAGGTTGTGGTTTGTAGGCTGGTTTTCTTTGCTTTCTGTTTAAAAACCACCTATGAGTGAGTACATGTGTGATAATTGTCTTTCTGGGTCTTTCTAGGTTACCTCACTCAAAATAATGTTTTCTAGCTCCATCTATTTTCATGCAAAATTCAAGATGTGGTTTTTTTTTTTTTGGTTTGTTTGTTTGTTATTTCTGCTATGTAGTACTTACTCCATTGTGTACCACATTTTTTTTTCTTATCCGTTCTTCGATCGAGGGGCATTTAGGTTGTTTCTAGGTTCTGGCTATGACAAACAAAGCTCCTGTGAACATAGTTGAGCACACACGTGTCCTTGCGGCACGATCGAGCATCCTGTGGACATATACCCAACAGTGGTATGACTGTGTCTCGAGGAAGGTTGTTTCCTATTTTTCTGAGAAATCGTCACACTGATGTGCAAAGGGGACGTACCAGCTTGCGTTCCCACCAGCAATGCAGGAGTGCTCTCTCTTCCCCACCACCTCTCCAGCATAAGTGGTCATTGGTGTTTTTGATCTTGGCCATTCTAAGATGGAATCTCAGAGTTGTTTTGATTTGCATTTCTCTGATGGCTAAGGATGTTGAACATTTCCTTAAGTGTCTTTCAGCCGTTTTAGATTCCTCTGTTCAGAGTTCTCTGTTTAGGTCTGGACTCCATTCTGTGACTTGGATTATTTGTTCTTGAGATGACCAATGTCTTGAGTTCTTTGTATATTTTGGAGATCAGACCTCTTTCTGATATGGGGTTAGCAAAGATCTTTTCCCATTCTGTAAGGCCGTCGTTTTTTCTCGTTGACCGTGTCCTTTGCTTTTCATAAGCTTTTCAGGTTGAGGAGGTCCCGTTAATATATATTAATTGTTTCTCCTCAGTGTCCGTGCTGCTGGGGTTCTCTTTAGGAAGTGGTTCCCTGTGGCAATGCGTTCAAGTGTACTTCCCACTTTCTCTTCCATAAGGTTCGGTGTGGCTGGCTTTAGGTTGAGGTCTTTGATCCATTTGGACTCGAGTTTTGTGCGTGGAGATAGATATGGGTCTATTTTCATTTTTCTACATGTTGATATCCAGTTACGCCAGCACCACTTGTTAAATATGCTTTCTTTTTTCTATTGGATATTTTTGGCTTCTTGATCAAAGATCAGGTGTTCGAAGATGTGTGGATCCGGGTCTTCTATTCGGTTCCATTGGTCCTCCTGTCTGTTCTTATGCCACGACCAGGCTGTTTTCAGAACTGTAGCTTACAGAGTGTTCTTTCAGGTGGGGCACAGAAGAGGTTAACTACGGTACGGTACCTTCTGCTTTTCTAGCAGATCGGAGCCCAGCTGACAGGAATCCAGTAGAGATGGTGGCAAGGTTCACACTGACACTAACATCTGTAACTTGAGCAGGATTTGTAAGTCACATGAAATTTGCAACGAACTGCAGCAAATCTGTGACACTCAAACTTGGTCAGGCTCAGTATCTGAACATGTTTGCAATGATCACGGGCTTCAAGATTTTTTGGTTTGTTTGTTGTTTGTTTGTTTTGTTTTACCACGAGACAGGGTTTCCCTGTAGCTGAAGGCTGTTAAAGCCATGGTGTTTTTGTGACTTACCGCTTCAAAGAACTTCTCCATTTCTTTATCCCTAAGGGAAAAGAAATATAATCACTAAATACTTCTTAAAAAGCATTCTTCCTTGAAATATATAGACGACTGAGAAATAATCCTTGACAGAACGGGAATACAAAATCCCCATCAAACCACTTTAAGATTCGATTGAACAGAAAACATGCTGTTCTGTACTGAAGCTCTTATGAATAGGCTGTTTAGGACCAACTTGAAGACATCTGGAAAGAAGCTGTGTAATGACATTCCTCCTAAGACTCACTTCCAAGTTTTAGCACTTTGTAGATAATACACATTTAAGCGTAAGGGTACCCACCCATTTTCTCATTCAAGTAATGTTCTCATTCAGTGATTTCTCCTGCCTTTTTCTTTTGGGGAGTGGCATGATTGGATCAGGAAAAGAAGGATGTGTGGGACAAGTCAGTGCCCGCTCAGAGTCCTACACACATTTGAGGACAGAACAGAGAAACAGGATCGGCGGGGGTGGGGGGGTGGGGGGTGGGGGCGGGGGTCTGCTGAATGAAATTAGAGTTATGGATGGCTGCCATCTATCTCTTAGCTTCTGTAAGTCCAGGAACTCAACAAAGACAGAGACATGCCAGACACGAGGTTTTGGTAAAAATCTGAACTGAACTGACTAGAAACTGGCTATTACGTATTAGTGTTTTCAGAGTTATGTCTGAGGAACCTTCTACTTAATTGAAATAAAACCAAATCTTTTCAAACATCCAGGTGTCCTCTGAGGGGGCACAGAAAACAAAACAAAACAAACAAACAAAAAGATAAGAGGGATTTGAGTTGTTCCAAAACCCTCAGGAGCAAAACTTCCCCAGGAGAATAGCAAGAGTTTTATAGTTCATATATTTTATATTTTACCCACTTTTGATTGCTATTAAGTGCCATCTAGTTGGTTTGTGGTGTTTCAGGAACACTTTCCTTATTCTTCTACTTTTTCTTTTTAATATTTTATATAGACCTGATGGGTCGACCAGTTGGCTCTCTGTGCACCCTTTCTTTTCACAGACTAGAAGCGGGTCGACCAGTTGTCCGATAAAGTGTTTGGCCTTAAAACGCAAAGTACTGAGGTGGACCAGTTGGCCTTGTGAATGTGGGTCGACCAGTTCTCTTTTTCCATGTCTTGATTGACTGACGTCATTTCTAAACGTGTTGGTGGTTTATCTGTTGTCTCTTTTTCTATCCCAGTCCGCCCTACTCACTCACACTCCTTCATTCATTCATTCATTCATCTATCCACCCGTCCTTTTTTTTAATCTATCTATCCATCCATCCAGATCCAGGGGGAGAAGGGGGCTAGTGTGGAAGGTGCTCGGTGGTATCCAGTGGTAAATAAATAAGATAAGGCTGGGAATAAATAGCTGAATATTAATTCATTCGAACAATATTAAAACTGTTCAAGTCAAAAACAATTGCTTTCTTTTCAGTTTGCCCAGAGATCTGACTGACTGCAACTTGGAAAGACGACAGCCCTGCTGGACAGTATCTGATCTGAGATTCATCGAATGGCTGCCAACAGCATTTCATTGAGAAGAGATTCCACATTTTATGCTGTACACTTAGTTAGTTAGTTAGTTAGTTAGATAGATAGATAGATAGATAGATAGATAGATAGATAGATTAAGAGGGGCCTGTGAACTGGGGTGGGGTGTGGCTTCTCAGCTCACGTGAGGTCAGGTCAGGTCAGGGAGGGGCTGAGGAGTGTCCCATTGTCCTTGACAATAGGCACCAGTCAGAAGTTAATGGCAGGGCCTGAGAGTTCCTCAAAGGAAATGATGAATGGAGACCCTTGCTTACCTAAAATATGCCTGACCTTGGAAAAGGACTTGTGGTAAGCAGGCACTTGAAACTGAGGTTTCACGTCTTACCAGAAAGCTCCCTCTTGGAAGGGAAAGTCATCATGATATCTTACTCTTTTCCCAAGGATATCCTACCGTTCTGATCATTCTTACTGGATTAAGTCTTCCACTGTAAGTAAGTAAGTAAGTAAGTCAGTCAGTCAATCAGTCAGTCAGTAAGTAAGTAAGTAAATAAATAAATAAATAGAATAAGTAAGTAAGCAAATACATGGATGGATGAACAAACAAATAAATACAAAGTTCGCTGTTGTTGACTGACTTTTGGTTTCATAATGAGACTCTCTCTCTCTCTTTCTCTCTCCCTCACACACACACACACACACACACACACACACACAAAACTATAAATATACAATAAAAGGAAGCATAACACCTTTACTCAGGGGCCAGAGTGAACTGTGAAATTTTTCCAGGCAGGGCTATAAAGAGAGAGATGCTCCATGTCGGGCTGAAGAGAAAGTTTAAGTTCAATTCCCAGCATCTACATGGCAGCTCACAGCTGTCTGTAATCCATGAGCCATGGCAAAAACACAAATGCACATAAGATAAAATAAATAAATATTTAAACGTGGGGGGGGGAGAATATAAGCACAAACTGAGAAACAAGGAAAGATAGTTAGTGCTGGCTGGCTGGCTGGCTGGCTGGCTTTCAGTTTCCTGACAGAAATAAGCACATTATGGAGGAATCACAAAGTTGTTACACTATGTGGGTGAGATGAGGAGAGATTGTGAGTGAGTGTCCTGTCAGAACAAAGTTAGACCCATAGTTGATGAAATTCATTATCCCAAAACTTCAGCAGAATATACCCCAAGTTTGCAAATGTGTGATCAGCTTGTGACAGTTTGGGCTGGAGATGCTGAGAACTGGGGTTCACCCAGGGGAACCCTCAATGCAAGAGCAGACACTCATTCTTATGAAGAGTGAGGGAGTGAGTGAGGGAGGGAGGGAGGAATCATTCATTCCTCTACTCAAGTTTAAGGAAAGATGAATGGCTATGGAGAGACCACTCACAGATATGAAAAATCATTTCCTAAAAATCAAATTTCTCAGTCAGTATGCAACTGCTGTGGTGCTTCTCCTAGATAGAGCAACACATACACACACACACACACACACACACACATAGGGGTGGGTGCTTGATGCTTCAGACTCACATCATTAAAGGGCAGGACATGGTCTGGATTCACAGAGATTCACAACACAGAACCATCGTCACTTACTAACGATAGCACAGGACACCCAGAGCTAACAAGAAATTGCAGTCTCAGCAGGGCTGTGGTGTGTGTGTGGGGGGGGGTGCATGCCTTTAATCACACACACACACAGATCTCTGTGCATTCAGGGATGGCCTGATTTACAGAGTGAGTTTTAGGACAGCCCAAGATATACAAAGAAACCCTTTCCTTTTTTTAAAATTTATTTTTTATGTATATAGGGTTCTTGGCACCAGATCTAATTATAGATGGGTGTGAGCCATCATGTGGTTGCTGGGAATTGAACTCAGGACCTTCAGAACAGCAGTCAGTTCTTTTAACCTCTGAGCCATCTCTCCAGCCCAGAAACCCTTTCTTGAAAAACAAAACAAAACAGCAAAAGAAAGAAAGGAAAGGAAAAAGACAAAAGAAGAAAAAAGAAATTGCAGTCTCTTCCCACTCTCTCATCCATTGGCTCTTAAAGAGCTCTCAGACTGAACTGGAGACCAGGGTGTCATTCGTAACTGGGAAGACAGAAACCTTAGGGTCTCACAGGAGGAGTGACTGCAGCACTTGATGCCTCAACCCTGCAAATAGCTGTGATATAAGGCATGGTAAAATATGGACTTTGGCAGAGCGCACTCCCCTTTCTCTATTATCATTGCTACACACCAAAAAGGAGTTGGGAGTTGGGGGGATGATGTTCAGTGCTGGTATTGAAATCTCACTGACTCCTTCCGCACTCCTTGTCAATTCCCGACTTTGTCAAATCAACTACCGTGAATCTTTGATGTGGGTTGGCCCTTTAGGAACTCAGAGAAACAAGACAGGCCTATTGCAGCCCAGAAAGCTCCCAGTTGCTGAGCCCTAGCCCTGGAAGTCTCAAAGCCATCACATCCAGAAATCTCTCTAGTCCCTGCTAGTGGTGAACTCACTTCATCTTCCCCAGGACCACTAATTATTTCTCCATGTTTTCCTGTGAGCTTTCTTCTTCCTCCCTCTGGCCTCTCCATGATCTCCATTCTCTAGACAACCTGTCTAGAACTGCGTCTTTTTATAGGCACCAAGAGAGTGTGTCTTGAGGGCAGTTGGCGTTTCTAGGACACGAGTGACATCACAAAATTCTGAGAGCTCTGCGGGATACCATAGAATTTCCAGAGAAGGGACTGCTGATGTCGTGAGGCACGGCCTTTACCTCCTTGCTAATATTGCTCCCCGAACTGACCGACTGACCCACCGACCGACCGACCAGAAACTGAGGTTTCCTTTCCAGGAGTCTCTCCTGCGACACAGAGGGAGCCATTCAGGATCTCCTCCTTCCATAACCAGAAATTTCTCTCTGTTTCATTAAAATCTTCCTTCACCCATGGGGAGTTAGTTAGTAGAACACTCAGTTTTTTCATGAATGACCCTTCCTCCCTCTCCTGAACAGATATTCATACTCAGTAATATGAGAAATTAGGGAAATTGTGGGAAACTCAGCCCAAAGAGGGGCTGTGTTCAAAGGGAGAGGGAAAAATCTAGGATAGCACTGTTTTCTTTTTCTTCTTTCTTTCTTTCTTTTTTTTTTTTTTTTTTTTTTTTTTTTGAGACAGGGTTGTTCTGTAGTTTTTGGTGCCTGTCCTGGAACGAGCTCTTGTAGACCAGGCTGTTCTCAAACCCTGATCTACTGAGGTGTGTCTGTCTCCCTTGGGGCCCAGCTTAGGTCAGAACATACATCTGTTAGGGTGAGGATGAGGGTGAGGGTGAGGGTTAGGGTGAGGTTGAGGGTGAGTGTTAAGGTGAGGGTGAGGGTGAAGGTGATGGTTAGGTTTAGGGTGAGGGTTAAGGTTAGGGTTAGGGTTAGGGTGAGGGTGGGGGTGAGTGTGAGTGTTAGGGTGAGGGTGAGTGTTAGGTTTAGGGTGAGGGTTAGTGTTATAGTTAGGGTTAGGGTTATGGTGAGGGTTATAGTGAGGGTGAAGGTGAGGGTGAGTGTTAGGGTGAGGGTTAGGGTTAGGGTTAGGGTGAGGGTTAAGGTTAGGGTTAGGGTTAGGTTGAGGTTGAGGGTGAGGTTTAAGGTTAGGGAGATGGTTAGGGTTAGCGTGAGGGTGAGGGTGAGTGTTATGGTGAGGGTTAGTGTTATGGATAGGGTTGAGGTTAGGGTTAGGGTGAGGGTGAGGGTGAGTGTAAGGGTGAGGGTGAGGTTGAGGGTGAGTGTTAGGGTTAGGGTTAGGGTGAGTGTTAAGGTTAGGCTTAGGGTTAGGGTTAGGGTTAGGATTAGGGTTAGGGTGAGGGTTAGGGTGAGGGTTAGGGTGAGGGTGAGGGTGAGTCTTAGGGTGAGGGTGAGGGTTAGAGTGAGGGTGAGGGTGAATGTTAGGGTGAGGCTTAGGGTGAGGTTGAGGGTGAGGGTTAGGGTTAATGTTAGGATTAGGGTTAGGGTGAGAGTTAGGGTGAGGGTGAGTGTTAGGATGAGGGTGAGGGTGAGGTTGAGGGTGAGGGTTAGGGTTAGGGTTAGTTGAGCGTTAAGGTTAGGGTTAGGGTTAGGGTTAGGGTGAGGGTGAGGGTGAGGGTGAGGGTTACGGTGAAGGTGAGGGTTAGGTTTAGGGTTAGTGTTAGGGTTAGGGTTAGAGTGAGAGTTAGGATGAGTGTGAGGGTGAGTGTTAGGGTGAGGGTGAGGGTGAGGGTGAAGGTTAGGTTTAGGGTTAAGGTGAGGGTTAAGGTTAGGGTTAGGGTTAGTGTTAGGGTGAGGGTTAAGGTTAGGGTTAGGGTGAGGGTTAAGGTTAGGGTTAGGGTTAGGGTGAGGGTGAGGGTTAGGGTGAGGGTTAGGTTTATGGTTAGGGTGAGGGTGAGGGTTAGGGTGAGGGTTAAGGTTAGGGTTAGGTTGAGGGTTATGGTGAGGGTGAGGGTGAGTGTTATTGTGAGGGTTAGGGTGAGGGTGAGGGTGAGGGTTAGGTTTAGGTTTAGATTGAGGGTTAGGGTTAGAGTTAGGGATAGGGTTAGGCTTAGGGTGAGTGTTAGGGTGAGGGTGAGGGTGAGGCTGAGTGTTAGGGTGAAGGTGAGGTTGAGGGTGAGGGTTAGGGTGAGGGTTAGGGTTAGGGTGAGGGTTAGGGTGTAGTTGAGGTTGAGTGTTAGGGTGAGGGTTAGGGTGAGGGTGAGTGTTAGGGATGAGGGTTAGGGTGAGGGTGAGGCTTAGGGTGAGGGTTAAGTTTATGGTTAGTGTATCCTCTTCAATTTCTTTCTTCAATGCTTTAAAGTTCTTGTCAAATAAATCTTTCACTTCCTTTGTTAGACTTACCCCGAGATATTTTATACTGTTTGTGGCTATTGTTAAAGGTGAAGCTTCTCTGATTTCCCTCTCTGCTTCCATATCCTTTGTCTATAAGAGGGCGACTGATTTTTTGAAGTTGATCTTGTGTCCTGCCATGTAGGTGCCTGGTCTCCCTTAATCCTGGGGTGCATTGGAGGGGACAGTTTGTTATCAGTTAACTAAGCTTCCTGTGTGTTTCCCTGCTATCCCTGCCCCACCTGGTGATTTATCTGCAGGCAATCTTTCCCATTGTTGATATGGTAATTTCCCACATCCCTGGGCAGAGAGATCTTTGTGTTGCAGTTAGGTAGAAAAAGGCTTCCCCAAGTCTGAATAAATGGCATTCACTTGATCTCCTATTGAATGACCCTGGTCTCCTTATCTTGTGTTCAATCTCCAGGCCCTTGCCAAGACTCACATTCCATACAGCTGCATGCCAACTGTACCGAGGGTGTGACACCAAAATCGGGTGTTACACTGCCTCATTACTAAAGGTATTTATCAGCGGTAAAAGTTCTTTGGTGGAGTTTTGAGGATCACTTATGTACACCCTCACCCTCAACCTACACTCACCCTCACACTCACCCTAACACTAACACTAACCCTAAACCTAACCTTAACCCTCACACTCACCCTAACTCTCACCCTCACCATCAACCTCACTTTAACGCTCACCCTCACCCTCACCCTAACCATAACCCTAACCCTAACCGAACCCTAACCCTAACCCTAACCCTAAGCCTAAGCCTAAGCCTAAGCCTAAGCCTAAGCCTAAGCCTAACCCTAAACTTAACCCTCACCCTAACACTAACACTCACCTTCACCCTCACCCTCACCCTCACCTTAACACTCACCATCACCCTCAACCTCACCCTCATCCTAACCCTAACCTTAACCCTAACCCTAACCCTAACCCTAACCCTAACCCTAACCCTAACCCTAACCATAACCATAACCATAACCCTAACCCTCACCCTAAACCTAACCGTAACTCTCACCCTCACCCTCACTCTCACCCTAACCCTCACCCTCACTCTCACCCTCACCCTAACCCTCACTCTAACACTCACCCTCACACTCATCCTCACCCTAATCCTCACTCTAATACTAACCCTAACATTAACCTTAACCCTAACCCTAACCCTAACAGTCACCCTCTCATCCTCACCCTCACCCTAACCCTAACCCTAACCTTAACCTTCACCCTAACCCTAACCCTCACCATCACACTCAACCTCACCTTAACACTCACCCTCACCCTCACCATAACGCTTACCCTAACCCTAACCCTAACCCTAAACTTCACCCTAACCCTCACCCTCACACTCACCCTAACCCTAACCATAAACCTTACCCTCACCCTCACCCTAACCCTCACCCTAACACTCACCCTCACCCTAATCCTCACCCTAACCCTCACCGTCACCCTCACCCTAACCCTAACCCTCACCCAAAACCTAACCCTAACCTTAAAACTAACCGTAACCCTAAACTTAACCCTCACCCTAACCCTCACCCTAAGCCTAAATCTAACCCTAATCCTAAACCTAACACTCACCCTCACCCTCACCCTAACCCTAACCCTCACCCTCACCCTTACCCTAACCTTCACCCTAAACCTAACCCAAATCCTAACCCTAACCCTAACCCTGACCCTAACCTTAACCCTCACCATAACCCTAACCCTAACCCTAACGCTAACCATAACCCTAAACCTAATCCTAACCCTAACCCTAACCTTAACCCTAACACTCACCCTCACCCTAACCCTCAAACTGAACCTCACCCTCACCCTAACCCTAACCCTAATCCTAACCCTAAACCTAACCCTCACCCTAACCCTCACCCTAATCCTAACCCTAATCCTAAATCTAAACCTAAACCTAACCCTAACCTTAACCCTAACACTCACCCTCACCCTAACCCTCACACTAACCCTAACCTTAACCCTAACACTAACCCAAAACTTAACACTCACCCTAACCCTAACCCTAACCCTCACCCTCACCTTCACCCTCAAACTCACCTTCACCCTAAAAATCACCCTCATCCTCACCCTCAACCTCACCCTAACCCTCAACCTAACCCTAACACTCAGATTCACCCTCACCCTCACCTTCACCATACCCTCACCCGAACACTCACCCTCACCCTAACCCTCACTCTAACCCTAACTCTCACCCTATCCCTAAAACTAACCCTAACCTTAACTCTCACCCTAACCCTAACAATAACCCTCACCCTCACCCTCAACCTAATCCTCACCCTAACACTGACGCTCACCCTCACCCTAACCCTAACCTTAACCATCTCACTAAACCTCACCCTCACACTCACTTTCACCCTCACCCTCACCCTAACCTCACCCTAACCCTAAAGCTAATCCTAACCCTAACCCTAACCCTAACCCTAACACTCACACTAAGCCTAACCCTCACCCTAACCATAATCCTAACGCTAACCCTAACCCTAACACTCACCCTCACGCTAACACTCACGCTCACACTCACCCTGATCCTGATTATCACCCTAAACCTAACCCTCACTCTCACCCTCACGTGCACTCTAACACTCACAGTCACCCTCATGATCACCCTAACCCTCACCCTAACCCTAACCCTAACACTAACACTCACCCTCACCCTCACACTAACCCTCAGACTAACACTCACCCGCAAACTCACATTCACCCTAACCCTCACCCTAACACTCAACCTCACCCTCGTCCTCACCCAAAAACTCACCCTAACCCTAACACTAACCCTAACCCTAACCCTAACCCCAACCCTAAACTTAAGCCTCACCCTAACCCTCACCCTAACCATAAGCCTAACCCTAACCCTAACACAAACACTAACCCTAACCTTAACCCTTACCCTAACCCTAACCCTAACCCTCACCCTCACCCTCACCCTAACCCTAACCCTAAGCCTAACCCTAACCCTAACCCTAACCTTAACCTTCATCCTAACCCTAATACTAAACCTCACCCTCAACCTCACACTCACCTTAACACTCACCCTCACCTCCCCCTAACTCTCACCTTAAGCCTAACACTAACACTAACACTAACACTAAACCTCACCTTAACCCTAACCCTAACCCTCACCCTCACCCTCACCCTAACTCTCACCCTCACCCTCACCCTAACACTCACCCTCACCCTCACCCTCACCGAAGACTAACCCTCACCCTCACCCTAACCTTCACCCTAACCCTACCCCTAACCCTAACACTCAACCTCACCCTCAACCTCAACCTAACCCTAACACTAACCCTAATCCTAATCTTAACCCTAAACCTAACACTAACCCTCTCCCTCACCCTCACACTAACCCTCACCCTAACACTCACCCTCACCCTCATCCTCACCCTAAACCTCACAATAACCCTAACCTTTACCCTAATCCTAACCCTAACCTTAACCCTAACCCTAACCCTAATCCTAACACTAACACTAACACTCCCCCTCACCCTCACCCTCAACCTCACCTTAACACTCATCCTCACCCTCAACCTCACCCTAACCCTAATGCTATCCCTAACCCTAACCTTAACACTCACCCTAACCCTTACGCTAACCTTCACCCTCACCCTCACCCTAACACTCATCCTCACCCTCACCCTAACGCTAACCCTCACCCTCACCCTCACCCTAACACTCACCCTCACCCTTACACTAAAACTAATCCTCACGCTCACCCTAACCCTAAACCTAACCCTAAGCCTAACCCTAACCCTAACCCTAACCCTCACCCTCACCCTCACCCTCACCCACACCTTCACCCTAATACTCACACTGACCCTCACCCAGACATTCACACTAACCCTCACCCTCACCTTTACTCTCACTCTGAACCTAACCCTAACACTAACCCTAACCCTAAACCTCACCCTAACCATAACCCTCACCCTCACCCTAATCCTCACCCTAATCCTAACACTAACCCTAACACTCACCCTCAACCTCAACCTAACCCTAACCCTAAACCTAACCCTAATCTTAAACCTCAACCTAACCCTCACCCTCACCCTCACACTAACCCTCACGTAACACCCTCACCCTCATCCTGACCCTAACCTTCACCCTAACCGTAACCCTTACCCTAACCCTAACCCTAACATTAACCCTCACATTAATCCTCACCCTCACCCTAACCCTAAACCTAACACTAATCCTAACCCTAACACTAACACTCTCCCTCACCCTCAAACCTAACCCTCACCTTCACCTTGACACTAACCATAAAATTAACCCTCACCCTAACCCTAACCCTAACCCTTACCCTAACACTCATCCTCACCCTCATCCTAACCCTCACCCTCACCCTCACCCTCCTCCTAACACTCACCCTGACCCTAAACCTAACCCGAACCTTAAGCCTAACCCTAACCCTAACCCTAACCTTAAACTTCACCCTAACCCTAATACTAACCCTCATCCTCACCCTCACCCTCACCTTAACACTCGCCCTTACCCTTACCCTAACTCTCACCTTAACCCTAACACTAACCCTAACCATAAACCTCACCCTAACCCTAACCCTCACCCTCACCCTCACCCTAAACCTAACACTCACCCTCAACCTTACCCTAACCCTCACCCTAAGACTCACACTCTCCCTCACCCTAACCTTCATCCTAACCCTACCCCTAACACTAACACTCACCCTCACCCTCACCCTAACACTAACCCTAACACTCACCAGCACCCTCATCCTCATCCTAACCCTCACCCTTACCCTAACCTTTACCCTAACCCTAACTCTAAACTTAACACTAACCCTAATCCTAACACTAACACTAACACTCCCCCTCACCCTCACCCTCACCCTCACCCTAACCCTAACCCTAACCCTAACCTTAACCCTCACTCTCACCATAACTCTCAACCTAACCCGAACTCTAACACTAACCCTAACCCTAACCCTCACCCTAACCCTAACACTCACCCTCACCCTAAATCTCACCCTACCACTCACCCTCACTCTAACCCTCACCCTCACACTCAACCTCAACCTAACACTCACCCTCACCCTCACCACACCCTCACCCTAACCCTAGCCCTCATCCTAAGCCTAAAGCTAACCCTAAACCTAACCCTAACACTAACCCTAACCCTAACTCTAAACCTAACACTCACACTCACACCACATCTAAACCTCACCCTAACCCTAACCCTAACCCTAAGACTCACCCTTACCCCAAACTCACCCTAACACTCACCCTCACCCTCACCCTCACCCTCACCCTGACCCTAACCCTCATCCTAACCCTAACCCTAACACTAACCCTAACCCTAACCATAACCATAACCCTAAGCCTAACCCCAACCCTAAACTTAACCCTCAACATAACCCTAACCCTCACCCTCACCCTCACCTTAACACTCACCCTCACCCTCACCCTAACCCTCATCCTAACCCTAACCCTAACCCTCAGCCTAACCCTCACCCTAAACCTAACCCTAAACCTCACACTCACCCTCACCTTAACACTCCCCCTCATCCTCACCCTCACCCTAACCATCATACTAACCCTAACCCTAACCATAACACTAACCCTAACCCTCACCCTAACCCTCACCCTAACACTCACCCTTTTACTCACCCTAATCCTCACCCTAACCCTAACTATAACCCTAACCCTAACCCTAACCCTAAACTTAACCCTCACCCTAACCCTCATCCTAAACCTAACCCTAACACTAACCCTAACACTAACCCTCACCCTCACCCTCACCATAACCATAACCATATCCCTATCCCTAACCTTAACCCTCACCCTAATCCTAAGCCTAACCCTCACCCTCACCCTCACCCTAACACACATCCTCACCCTCACCCTAAACCTAACCCTCACCCTCACCCTGACCCTGACTCTCACCCTCACCCTAACACTCACCCTCACACTAACCATAAACCTAACCTTAAGCCTTACCCTAACCCTAACCTTAACCCTCACCCTAACCCTAACCCTCACCCTCACCCTCATCTTAACACTCACCCTCAACCTCACCCTCACCCTAACTCTCACCCTAAACCTAACCCTAACACTAACCCTAACCCTAAACCTTACCCTAACCCTAACCCTCACCCTAAACCTAACCTTAACCCTAACACTCACCCTTACCACCACCCTCACCCTAACACTAACCCTCACCCTCACCCTGACCCTAACTATCACCCTAACCCTAACCCTCACACTCACACTCACCCTAACCCTTACCATAACACTAATACTCACCCTCATCCTCACAATAACGCTCACACCTAGCCCTAACCCTAACATTCACACTCACCATCACCCTTAACCTCACCCTCATGCTCACCCGAAGACTAACCCTCACTCTAACCCTAACCCTAAACCTAACCCTAACCCTAACCCTAACCCTAACCCTAAGCCTAACCCTAACCCTAACCCTAACCATAACCATAACCCTAACCCTCACCCTAACCCTCACCCTAAAAATAACCCTAAATCTCACCCTCATCCTCACCCCCAACCTTACCCTAACCCTCACCCTAAGTCTCACCCTCACGCTCACCCTAACCCTCACCCTAACACTCACACTCACCCTTATCCTCACCCTAATCCTTACCCTATCCCAAACCCTAACCCTAACACTAACACTAACCCTAACTTAACCCTCACCCTAACCCTCACCATAAACCTAACCCTAACCCTAACCCTAATCCAAACCCTAACCCTAACACTCACCCTCACCCTCACACTCATCCTCACCCTAACACTAACCCTATCCCTATCCCTAACCCTAACCTTAACCCTCACCCTAATGCTAACCCTAACCCTCACCCTCACCCTCACCCTAACACTCATCCTCACCCTCACCCGAACCCTAACACTCACCCTACCCTCACCCTCATCCTCACCCTAACCCTCACCCTAACACTCAACCTCACCCTCACACTCACCCTAACCCGCAACCTCACCCTCAGCCTCCCCCTAAAACTTACCCTCACCTTAAAAATCACCCTCACCCTCACCCTCACCCTAACCCTAATCCTAACCCTAACCCTAACCTTAACCCTAACCCTAATACTCACACTCACCCTCACGCTCACCCTAACCCTCACCCTAACACTCAACCTTACCCTCAACCTCACCCTCAACCTAATCCTCACCCTCATCTTAACCCTCACCCTCACCCAAACCCTAACCCTAACCCTAACACTAACCCTCACCATCACCCTAACCCTCACCCGCACCCTCCCCCTCCCCCTCCCCTTAAACCTAAACCTAACCCTCACACTCACCCTAACACTCATCCTCACCCTCATGCTCACCCTTACTCTAACCCTCACCCTAACCCTAAATCGAACCCTAATGCTAACACTCACCGTCACCCTAACCCTCACCCTAACACTCACCGTCACCCTCACCCTCACTCTCACTATCACCCTAACCCGAACCCTAACCCTCAACCTCACCCTAACCCTAAACCTCACCCTAAACCTACCCTAACGCTAACCCTAACAATAACACTCACCCTCACCCTAACCCTCTTTCTAACCCTTACCCTAACCGTTACCCTAACACTCACCCACACCCTAACACTCTCCCTCACAATGATTTTTACCCTCACCTTCACCCTAACCCTAACCTTAACCCTCACCCTCACCCTCAACCTCACCCTAACCCTATCCCTAACCCTAACCTTAACCCTCACCCTAACCCTAACCCTAACCCTAACCGTCACCCTCACCCTCACCCACACCTTCACCCTAATACTCACACTGACCCTCAACCTCACACTGACATTCACACTAACCCTCTCCCTAACTCTTACTCTCACTCTAAACCTAACCCTAACACTAACCCTAACCCTAAACCTCACCCTAACCATAACTCACACCCTCAAACTCACCCTAACCCTCACCCTAATCCTTACCCA
The DNA here is from genome assembly GCA_963919705.1 of Alexandromys oeconomus. Classification (NCBI taxonomy): domain Eukaryota; kingdom Metazoa; phylum Chordata; class Mammalia; order Rodentia; family Cricetidae; genus Alexandromys; species Alexandromys oeconomus. The sequence continues at coordinate 55,504,317 of CAWTZB010000064.1, read as the reverse complement.
ATCCTAACACTAACCCTAACACTCACCCTCACCCTCAACCTCAACCTAACACTAACCCTAAATCTAAACCTAACCCTAATCTTAAACCTCAACCTAACCCTCACCCTCACCCTCACACTAACCCTCACGTAACACCCTCACCCTCATCCTGATCCTAACCTTCACCCTAACCCTAACCCTTACCCTAACCCTAACCCTAACATTAACCCTCACATTAACCCTCACCCTCACCCTAACCCTAACCCTAAACCTAACACTAATCCTAACCCTAAAACTAACACTCTCCCTCAACCTCAAACCTAACCCTCACCTTCACCATGACACTAACCCTAAACTTAACCCTCACACTAACCCTAACCCTAAACCTTACCCTCACCCTAACACTCATCCTCACCCTCACCGTAACCCTCACCATCACCCTCACCCTCCTCCTAACACTCACCCTCATCCTGACCCTAACCTTCACACTAACCCTAACCATTACCCTAACCCTAACCCTAACATTAACCCTCACATTAACCCTCACCCTCACCCTAACCGTCACCCTAACCCTAACACTAATCCTAACCCTAACACTAACACTCTCCCTCACCCTCAAACCTAACCCTCACCTTCACCTTGACACTAACCCTAAACTTAACCCTCACCCTAACCCTAACCCTAACCCTTACCCTCACCCTAACACTCATCCTCACCCACACCCTAACCCTAACCCTCACCCTCACCCTCATCCTAACACTCACCCATACCCTAACCCTAACCCTAACCCTAAGCCTAACACTAACCCTAACCCTAACATTAACCTTCACCCTAACCCTAATACTAACCCTCATCCTCACCCTCACCCTCACCTTAACACTCATCCTCACCCTCACCCTAACTCTCACCTTAACCCTAACACTAACCCTAACCCTAAACCTCACCCTAACCCTAACCCTCACAGTCACACTCACCCTCACCCTAACACTCACCCTCACCCAAAGCCTTACCCTAACCCTCACCCTAAGACTCACCCTCACCCTAACCTTCAACTAACCCTACCCCTAACCCTAACACTCACCCTCACCCTCACCCTAACCCTCATCCTAACCCTAACCCTAACCCTAAACCTAAACTTAACCATCACCCTCACCCTCACCCTAACTCTGACCCTAACCCTAACCCTAACACTAACCCTAACCCTAACCCTGACCCTAAGCCTAAACCTAACTCTAAACTTAACCCTAACACTAACACTAACCCTAACCCTAAACCTAACACTCACACTCATACCACACCTAAACCTCACCCTAAACCTAACCCTAACAGTCACCCTCACCCCCAACCTCACCCTAACACTCACACTCACACTCACCCTCACCCTAACCCTCATCCGAACCCTAACCCTAACCCTAAAGCACACCCTAACACTCACTCTAAACCTAAACTTAAACCTCACACTCACCCTCACCTTAACACTCACCCTCATCCTCACCCTCACCCTAACCATCATCCTAACCCTAACCCTAACCATAACACTAACCCTAACCCTCAACCTCACCCTCAACCTAACCCTAACCCTCACCCTATCACTCACCCTTATACTCACCCTAATCCTCACCCTAACCCTAACCCTAACCCTAAACTTAACCCTCACCCTAACCCTCATCCTTAACCTAACCCTAACACTAACCCTAACCCTAACCCTAACCCTAACACTCACCCTCACCCTCACCCTCACCCTAACCATAACCCTATCCCTATCCCTAACCTTAACCCTCAACCTAACCCTAACCCTAACCCTCAACCTCACCTTCACCCTAATCCTCACCCTCACCCTCAACCTCACCCTCACCTTAACACTCATCCTCACCCTCACCATAACACACATCCTCACCCTCACCCTAAACCTAACCCTGACCCTCACCCTGACCCTGACTCTCACCCTCACCCTAACACTCACCCTCACCCTCACCCTAACCATAACCCTATCCCTAACCCTAACCTTAACCCTCAACCTAACCCTAACCCTAACCCTCAACCTCACCTTCACCCTAATCCTCACCCTCACCCTCATCCTCACCCTCACCTTAACACTCACCCTCACCCTCACCATAACACACATGCTCACGCTCACCCTAAACCTAACCCTGACCCTCACCCTGACCCTGACTCTCACCCTCACCCTCACACTAACCATAAACCTAACCCTAAGCCTAAACCTAACCCTAACCTTAACCCTCACCCTAACCCTAACCCTCACCCTCAACCTCACCCTCACCCTCACCCTCACCCTCACTTTAACACTCACCCTCAACCTCACCCTCACCCTAACTCTCACCCTAAACCTAACCCTAACAGTAACCCTAACCCTGAACCTTACCCTAAACCTAACCCTCACCCTCACACTCACCCTAACACTCACCCTCATCCTAACCCTCACCCTCACCCTAAGACTAATCTTTACCCTCACCCTCACACTCTCCATCACCTTAAGACTCACCCTCACCCTCAACCTCACCCTAACCCTAACCGTATCCCTAACTCTAAACTTAACACTCACCCTAACCCCTACCCTAACCCTCACCATCACCCTAACACTCATCCTCACCCTCACCCTAACGCTAACCCTCACCCTCACCCTAACACTCACCCTCACCCTCACCCTAATACTCACCCTCACGCTCACCCTAACCCTAAACCTAACCCTAAGCCTAACCCTAACGCTAACCCTAACCTTCACCCTCACCCTCACCCACATCTTCACCCTAATACTCACACTGACCCTCACCCTCACCCTGACATTCACACTAACCCTCACCCTCACCCTTACTCTCACTCTAAACCTAACCCTAACACTAACCCTAACCCTAAACCTCACCCTAACCATAACCCTCACCCTCACACTAACCCTCACCCAAATCCTCACCCTAATCCTCAAACTAACCCTAAAACTCACCCTCACCCTCAACCTCAACCTAACCCTAACCCTAACCCTAAACCTAACCCTAATCTTAAACTTCAGCCTAACCCTCACCCTCACCCTCACACTAACCCTCACGTAACAACCTCACCCTCACCCTAACCCTAACCCTAAACCTAACACTAATCCTAACCCTAACACTAACACTCTCCCTCAACCTCAAACCTAACCCTCACCTTTACCATGACACTAACCCTAAACTAAACCCTCACCCTAACCCTAAACCTTACCCTCACCCTAACACTCATCCTCACCCTCACCCTAACCCACACCATCACCCTCACCCTCCTCCTAACACTCACCCTCACCCTAAACCTAACCCTAACCCTAAGCCTAACCCTAACCCTAACCTTAACCTTCACCCTAACCCTAATACTAACCCTCATCCTCACCCTCACGCTCAAATTAACACTCACCCTCACCCTTACCCTAACTCTCAACTTAACCCTACCACTAACCCTAACCCTAAACCTCACCATAACCCTAACCCTCACCCTCACCCTCACCCTCAACCTAAAACTCACCCTCACCCTTAACCTAACCCTCACCCTCACCCTAAGACTCAACCTCACCCTCACCCTCACCCTAACACTCACCCTCACCCTCACCCTAAAACTCACCCTCACGCTCACCCTAACCCTAAACCTAACCCTAAGCCTAACCCTAACCCTAACCCTAACCCTCACCCTCACCCACACCTTCACCCTAATACTCACACTGACCCTCACCCTCACCCTGACATTCACACTAACCCTCACCCTCACCCTTACTCTCACTCTAAACCTAACCCTAACACTAACCCTAACCCTAAACCTCACCCTAACCATAACCCTCACCCTCACCCTAAACCTCACCCTAATCCTTACCCTAATCCTAACAATAACCCTAACACTCACCCTCACCCTCAACCTCAACCTAACCCTAACCCTAACCCTAAACCTAACCCTAATCTTAAACTTCAACCTAACCCTCACCCTCACCCTCACACTAACCCTCACGTAACACCCTCACTCTCATCCTGACACTAACCTTCACCCTAACCCTAACCCTTACCTTAACCCTAACCCTAACATTAACCCTCACATTAACCCTCACCCTCACCCTAACCCTAATCCTAAACCTAACACTAATCCTCACCCTAACACTAACACTCTCCCTCAACCTCAAACCTAACCCTCACCTTCACCATGACACTAACCCTAAACTTAACCCTCACCCTAACAATAACCCTTACCCTCACCCTAACACTCATCCTCACCCTCATCTTAACCCTCACCATCACCCTCACCCTCCTCCTAACACTCACCCTCACCCTAAACCTAACCCTAACCCTAAGCCTAACCCTAACAATAACCTTAACCTTCACCCTAACCCTAATACTAACCCTCATCCTCACCCTCACCCTCACCTTAACACTTGCCCTCACCCTCACCCTAACTCTCACTTTAACCGTACCATTAACCCTAACCCTAAACCTCACCCTAACCCTAACCCTCACCCTCACCCTCACCCTCAACCTAACACTCACCCTCACCCTTACCCTAACCTTCACCCGCACCCTAAGACTCAACCTCACCCTCACCCTCACCCTAACACTCACCCTCACCCTAAAACTCACCCTCACGCTCACCCTAACCCTAAACCTAACCCTAAGCCTAAGCCTAACCCTAACCCTAACCCTAACCCTCACCCTCACCCTCACCCACACCTTCACCCTAATACTCACACTGACCCTCACCCTCACACTGACATTCACACTAACCCTCACCCTCACCCTTACTCTCACTCTAAACCTAACCCTAACACTAACACTAACCCTAAACCTCACCCTAAACATAAGCCTCACCCTCACACTCACCCTAACCCTCAACCTAATCCTCACCCAAATCCTAACACTAACCCTAACACTCACCCTCACCCTCACCCTCAACCTCAACCTAACCCTAAACCTAACCCTAAAGCTAACCCTAATCTTAAACTTCAACCTAACCCTCACCCTTACCCTCACACTAACCCTCACGTAACACCCTCACCCTCATCCTGACCCTAACCTTCACACTAACCCTAACCCTTACCCTAACCCTAACCCTAACATTAACCCTCACATTAACCCTCACCCTCACCCTAACCCTAACCCTAAACCTAACACTAATCCTAACCCTAACCCTAACACTCTCCCTCAACCTCAAACCTAACCCTCACCTTCACCATGACACTAACCCTAAACTTAACCCTCACCCTAACCCTAACCCTAACACTTACCCTCACCCTAACCCTCATCCTCACCCTCACCCTCAACTTAACACTCACCCTCACCCACACCCTAACTCTCACCTTAACCCTACCACTAACCCTAACCCTAAACCTCACCCTAACCCTAACCCTCACCCTCACCCTCACCCTCACCCTCAACCTAACACTCACCCTCACCCTTACCCTAACCCTCACCCTCACCCTAAGACTCAACCTCACCCTCACCCTCAACCTAACACTCACCCTCACCCTTACCCTAACCCTCACCCTCACCCTAAGACTCAAACTCACCCTCACCCTCACCTTCACCCTAACACTCACCCTCACCCTAAAACTCACCCTCACGCTCACCCTAAACCTAAACCTAACCCTAAGCCTAACCCTAACCCTAACCCTAACGCTAACCCTCACCCTCACCCACACCTTCACCCTAATACTCACACTTACCCTCACCCTCACCCTGACATTCACACTAACCCTCACCCTCACCCTTACTCTCACTCTAAACCTAACCCTAACACTAAACCTAACCCTAAACCTCACCGTAACCATAAACCTCACCCTCACCCTCACCCTAACCCTCACCCTAATCCTCACCCTAATCCTAACACTAACCCTAACACTCACCCTCACCCTCAACCTCAACCTAACCCTAACCCTAACCCTAAACCTAACCCTGATCTTAATCTTCAACCTAACCCTCACCCACACCCTCACACTAACCCTCATGTAACACCCTCACCCTCATTTGACCCTAACCTTCACCCTAACCCTAACCCTTACCCTAACCCTAACCCTAACATTAACCCTCACCCTCACCCTAACCCTAAACCTAAACCTAACACTAATCCTAACCCTAACACTAACACTCTCCCTCAACCTCAAACCTAACCCCCACCTTCACCATGACACTAACCCTAAACTTAACCCTCACCCTAACCCTAACCCTAACCCTAACCCTTACCCTCACCATAACACTCATCCTCACCCTCACCCTAACCCTCACCCTCACCCTCACCCTCCTCCTAACACTCACCCTCACCCTAAACCTAACCCTAACCCTAAGCCTAACCGTAACTCTAACCCTAACCCTAACCTTAACCTTCACCCTAACCCTAATACTAACCCTCATCCTCACACTCACCCTCAACTTAACACTCACCCTCACCCTTACCCTAAATCTCACCTTAACCCTAAAACTAACCCTAACCCTAAACCTCACCCTAACCCTAACCCTCACCCTCACCCTCAACCTAACACCCTCACCCTTACCCTAACCCTCACCCTCACCCTCACCCTAAGACTCAACCTCACCCTCACCCTAAGCCTCACCCTAACACTCACCCTCACCATCATCCTCACCCTAACCCTCACCCTTACCCTAAACTTTACCCTAACCCTAACTATAAACTTAACCCTAACCCTAATCCTAACACTAACACTAACACTCCCCCTCACCCTCACTCTCACCCTAACCCTAACCCTAAACTTAACCCTCACCCTCACCCTAACTCTCACCCTAACCCGAACCCTAACACTAACCCTAACTCTAACCCTAACCTTAACCTTCACCCTAACACTAATACTAACCCTCATCCTCACACTCACCCTCAACTTAACACTCACCCTCACCCTAAATCTCACCCTAACCCTAACACTCACCCTCACCCTAAATCTCACCCTACCACTCACCCTCACCCTCACCACACCCTCACCATAACTGTAACCCTCACCCTAAGCCTAAACCAAACCCTAAACCTAACCCTAACACTAACACTAACCCTAACCCTAAACCTAACACTCACACTCACACCACACCTAAACCTCACCCTAACCCTAACCCTAACACTCACCCTTACCCTCAACCTCACCCTAACACTCACCCTCACCCTCACCCTAACCCTCATCCTAACCCTAACCCTAACCCTAACCCTAACCCGTAACCCTAAGCCTAAACCTAACCCTAACCTTAACCCTCACCCTAACTCTAACCCTCACCCTCACCTTAACACTCACCCTCACCCTCACCCTAACCCTCATCCTAACCCTAATCCTAACCCTAACCCTAACCCTCAGCCTAACCCTCACCCTAAACCTAACCCTACACCTCACCCTCACCCTCACCTTAACACTCCCCCTCATCCTCACCCTCACCCTAACCATCATACTAACCCTAACCCTAACCATAAGACTAACCCTAACCCTCACCCTCACCCTAACCCTCACCCTAACCATCACCCTAACACTCACCCTTATACTCACCCTAATCCTCACCCTAACCCTAACCCTAACCCTAAACATAACCCTAACCCTAACCTTAACCCTCACCCTAACACTCATCCTAAACCTAACCCTAACACTAACCCTAACCCTAACACTCACCCTCACCCTCACTCTTACCATAAGCCTAACCCTATCCCTAACCCTAACCTTAACCTTCACCCTAACCCTACCCCTAACCCTCACCCTCACCCTCACCATAACACACATCCTCACCCTCACCCTAAACCTAACCCTCACCCTAACCCTGACCCTGACTCTCACCCTCATCCTAACACTCACCTTCACCCTCACACTAACCATAAACCTAACCCTAAGCCTAACCCTAACCCTAACCTTAACCCTCACCCTAACCCTAACCCTCACCCTCACCCTCACCTTAACACTCACCCTCAACCTCACCCTCACCCTAACTCTCACCCTAAACCTAACCCTAACACTAACCCTAACCCTAAACCTTACCCTAACCCTAACCCTCACCCTCACCCTAACCCTCACCCTAAGACTCACCCTCACCCTCACCCTCACCCTCACTCTAAACCTCACCCTCACCCTCACCCTAAGACTCATCCTTACCCTCAACCTCACCCTGACCCTCACCTTTACCCTCAACCTAATCCTAACCCTAACCCTAACACTCACCCTCAACCTCAACCTCAACCTAACCCTAACCCTAACCCTAAACTTAACCCTCACGTAACACTCACCCTCATCCTCACCCTAACCCTCGCCCTAACCCTAACCCTTACCGTAAACCTAGCCCTAACATTAACCCTCACCCTCACCCTAAACTTAACCTTAACCCAAATCCTATCCCTAACACTAACATTCTCCTTCACCCTCAACCTCAACCTAACCCTCACCCTCACCCTGACCCTAACCCTAAACTTAACCCTCACCCTAACCCTCACCCTCACCCTAACACTCATCCTCACACTCACACTAACCCTAACCCTCACCCTCACCCTGACCCGCACCCTCACCCTCACCCTCATCCAAAAACTCACCCTCACCCTAATCCTAACCCTAACCCTAAGCCTAACCCTAACCCTAACCTTAAGCTTTACCCTAACCCTAATACTAACCCTCACCCTCACCCTCACCCTCACCTTAACACTCACCCTCACCCTCACCATCATCCTAACTCTCACCTTAACCCTAACACAAAACCTAACACTAATCCTAACACTAACACTCTCCCTCACCCTCACCCTAACCCTAACCCTTACCTTAACCCTCACCCAAACACTCACCCTCACCCTCACCCTAACCCTCACTCTCACCCTGATCCTCACCCCCACCCTAACCCTCACCCTCACCCTCACCCTAACCCTCACCCTAACCCTAAACCTAATCCTAAACCTAACCATAACACTAACCCTAATCCTAACCTTAAACCTAACACTCACACTCACACCAACTCTAACCCTCACCCTAAACCTAACCTGAACCCTAACACTCACCCTCACCACCACCCTCACCCTAACACTCACCCTCACCCTCACCCTGACCCTAACTATCACCCTAACCCTAACCCTCACACTCACACTCACCCTAACCCTCACCATAACACTAATACTCACCCTCATCCTCACACTAACGCTCACACCTAACCCTAACCCTAACATTCACACTCACCATCACCCTAAACCTCACCCTCACGCTCACCCTAACACTAACCCTCACTCTAACACTCACCCTCACCCTCATCCTCACCCTAACCCTCACCCTAACCCTAACCCTAACCCTAAACCTAACCCTAACCCTAACCCTAAGCCTAACACTAACCCTAACCCTAACCCTAACCCTAACCTAAACCCTCACCCTAACCCTAACCCTCACCCTCACACTCACCTTAACACTCACCCTCACCCTCACCCTCACCCTCACCCTAACCCTCATCCTAAACCTAACCCTAACCATAACCCTAACCCTCACCCTAACCCTCAACCTAAAAATAACCCTAACTCTCACCCTCATCCTCACCCTCAACCTTACCCTAACCCTCACCCTAACCCTCACCCTCACCCTAACCCTCACCCTAACACTCACCGTCACCCTTATCCTCACCCTAATCCTTACCCTATCCCAAAACCTAACCCTAACACTAACACTAACCCTAACTTAACCCTCACCCTAACCCTCACCATAAACCTAACCCTAACCCTAATCCAAACCCTAACCCTAACCCTAACACTCACCCTCACCCTCACCCTAACACTAACCCTATCCCTAACCCTAACCTTAACCCTCACCCTAACGCTAACCCTAACCCTCACCCTCACCCTCACCCTAACACTCATCCTCACCCTCACCCGAACCCTCACCCTCACCCTCACCCTCACCCTCACCCTGACCCTCACCCTCAACCTTACCCTCTCCCTAACACTCACCCTTACACTCACACTCACCCTAACTCTCACCCTAAACCTAACCCTAACACTAACCCTAATCCTAAATATCACCTTAACCCAACCCTCACCGTCACCCTAACCCTCACACTAACACTCACACTCCCCCTCACCATCACACTAACCCTCACACTCACACTCACTCTCACCCTACGACTCACCCTCACCCTCACCCTCATCCTAACCCTCCCCCTAACCCTAACCCTAACCCTAACCCTAACACTCACCCTCACCCTCAAACTCAACCTAACCCTAACCTAACGATTAGTAACCCTAACTCTAACCCTAACCCTAAGCCTAATCTTAACCCTCACCTTAACACTAACCCTCACCCTCACCCTAAACCTAACCTTTACCCTAACCCTTACCCTAACATTAACTCTCACATTAACCCTCATCCTCACCCTAACCATAACTCTAACCCTAACCCTAACCCTAAACCTAATAATCTTAACCCTAACACTAACACTCTCCCTCACCCTCACACTCACCCTAACCCTAACCCTAAACTTAACCCTCAGCCTAACCCTAAACCTCACTCTCACCCTCACCCTAACCCTAACCCTAACCCTAACCTTGACGCTCGGCCTTACACTCACCCTCACCCTTACCCTAACCCTCATCGTAACATTAACACAAACCCTAACATTTACACTCACCCTAACACTCACACTCACCCTCACCCTTACCCCAACACTCACACTCATGCTAACCCTAACCCTCACCCTACCCTAACACCCACCCTCACTCTAACCCTCACCATCACCCGCACCCTAACCCTAACCATAAACCAAACCCTAAACTTAACCCTCACCCTAACACTAACCATACACCTAACCATAATCCTAACCTTAATCCTCACCTTAACCCTAACCCTAACCCTCACCCTCAACCTCATCCTCACCCTAACACTCACCCTCACCCTCACCCTCACCCTAACTCTGACCCTAACCCTAATCCTAACACTAACATTAACCCTCACCCTAACCCTAACCCTAACCCTAACCCTCACCCTCAACCTAAGTCTCAACCTAACACTCACCCTCACCATCACACTCACCCTCACCCTAACACTCACCCTCACCCTAAGACTCACCCTAACCCTCACCCTAACCATAACCCTAACCCTAACCCTAAAACTCACCTTCAAACTAATGTTCACCCTCACCTTCACCCTCACCCTAACCCTAACCCTCACCCTTACCCTCACCCTAAACCTAACATTAACCCTAAGCCTAACCCTAACCCTCACCCTCATCCTAACGCTCACCCTGACCATCACCCTCACCCTCATCTTCACCCTAACACTCACCCTAACCCTAACCCTAACCCTAACCCTCACCCTCACCCTCACCCTCACCCTCACCCTCACCCTAACCCTAACCCTAAGCCTAACTCTAACCCATACCCTGAGCCTCACCCTCACATTCACCCTCATATTAACCCTCACCGTCTTTCTCTCCCTAAACCTAACCCTAACACTAACCCTCACCCTCACCCTCACACTCACACTCACACTCACCCTCAACCTCACCCTAACCCTAACCCTCAAACTCACCTTAACCCTAATCCTCACCCTCACCCTCATCCTCACCCTCACCCTCACCTTAACACTTACCCTCAACCTCTCCATCACCCTCACCCTAACCCTAACCCTAACCCTAACCCTAAACTTAACCCTCAGCCTAACCCTAAACCTCACTCTCACCCTCACCTTAACCCTCACCCTCCCCCTAACCCTAACCCTAACCCTAACCCTAATCTCTACTCTCAGCCTTACACTCACCCTCACACTTACCCTAACCCTCATCCTAACATTAACACAAACCCTAACATTTACACTCACCCTAATACTCACACTCACCCTCACCCTTACCCTAACACTCACACTCATGCTAACCCTAACCCTCACCCTAACATTAACACCCACCCTCACGCTAACCCTCACCTTCACCCTCACCCTAACCCTAACCCTAACCCTAACCCTAAACTTAACCCGCACCCTAACACTAACCATACACCTAACCCTAACCCTATCCTTAATCCTCACCTTAACCCTAACCATAATCCTCACCCTCACCCTCACCCTCAACCTAACTCTCACCCTAACCCTAACCCTAACCCTAACCCTAACACTAACCCTAACCCTAACCCTAACCCTCAGCCTCAACCTAAATCTCACCCTAACACTCACCCTCACCCTCACCCTAACACTCACCCTCACACTCACCCTCACCCTAAGACTCACCCTCACCATCACCCTAAACCTCACCCTAACCCTAACCCTAACCCTAAACCTAAAACTCACCTTCAAACTAATATTCACCCTCAACCTCACCCTCACCCTAACCATAACCCTCACCCTTACCCTCACCCTAACCCTAACATTAACCCTAAGCCTAACCCTAACCCTCACCCTCACCCTCATCCTAACGCTCACCCTGACCATCACCCTCACCCTCATCTTCACCCTAATACTCACCCTAACCCTAACCCTAACCCTCACCCTCACCCTAACCCTAACTCTAACCCATACCGTGAGCCTCACCCTCACATTAACCCTCATATTAACCCTCACTGTCTTCCTCTCGCTAACCCTAACCCTAACACTAACCCTCACCCTCACACTCACACTCACACTCACCCTCACCCTCACCCTCATCCTAACACTCACCCTGACCATTATCCTCAACATCACCTTCACCTAACCCTCACCCTAACCCTAACTCTCACCGTCACCCTCACCCTCACCCTAACCCTAAGCATAACACTGACCATAAATCTAACCTTGACCCTCACTCTAACCCTAACCCTAACCCTCACCCTGACCCTCACCTTCACCCTAACACTGACCCTGAACCCTCACCTTCACCCTAACCCTAACCCTTACACTAACCCTAAACCTTAACATAACCCTAACCCAAACATAACACTCACCCTCAACTTCACACTAACCCTAACCCTAACCCTACCCCTAATCCTAGCACTATCCATAACCCTAACCTTAACCCTCACCCTAACCCTAACCCTAACCCTCACCCTCACACTCACACTCACAATCACCCTAACCCTAACCCTAACCCTCAAACTCACTTTCACCCTAATCCTCACCCACACCCTCACCCTCACTCTCACCCACACCCTAATCATAACCCTTAAACTTACCCTAACCTTAACCCTCACCCTCACACTAAACCTAACCAAAACCTTAACCCTCAACCTAATCCTAACCCTAACTCTCGCCCTCACCTTAACCCTCATCCTAACACTCACCCTGACCATCACCCTCACCCTCAACCAAACCCTCACCCTAACCCTAACCCTAACCCTAACCCTAACCGTAACCCTAACCCAAACCCTAACCCTAACCCTAACCCTAACACTAACAATCAACCTCACACTCACCCTAACACTCACCCTCACCCTAACCCTAACCCTAACCCTCACCTTCACCCTTACTCTAACCCTAACCTTAACCCTAACCCTAACCCTAACCCTCACCCTAACGCTAACCCTAACACTAATCCTAACCCTAACCTTAACCCTCAACCTCACCCTCACCCTCACCCTCACCCTAACCCTCACCCTAACCCTCACCCTAACCATCACCCTCACCCTCACTCTAACCCTAACCCTAACTCTCAACCTCACCTTCACCCTAATCCTCACCCTCACCCTCATCCTCACCCTTACACTCACCTTAACCCTAACCCTCAACCTCACCCTCACCCTCACCCTCACCTTCACCCTAACCCTAACCCTAACCCTAACCCTAACCCTCACCCTCACCCTTACCCTAACACTAAGCCTAACCCTAAGCCTAAACCTAACCCTAACCCTAACCCTAACCCTCACTCTCACCCTCACCCTCATCCTCACCCTGCCCCTAACCCTAACCCTAATCCTAACCCTCACGCTCACCCTCACACTTACCCTAACCCTAACTCTAACCCATAGCCTGAGCCTCACCCTCACCCTCACCTTCATATTAACCCTCACCGTCTTCCTCTCCCTAACCCTATCTCTAACCCTAACCCTAACCCTCACCCTCACCCACACCCTCACCGTAACCCTAACCCTAACACTAAGCCTAAGCCTAACCTTTACCCTCACCCTAACCCTAACACTAAACTTTACACTAACACTCACCCTAAACCTCACACTCACCCTCACCCTAAACCTCACCCTAACACTCAACCTAACACTTACCCTTACGCTAAACTTCACCCTCACCCTCACCCTCACCCTAACCCTAACCCTAACCCTAAACCTTACCATAACCCTAACCCTAACACTCACCCTCACCATCACCCTAACTCCAATCCTAACCCTAACCCTAACCTTAACCCTCACCCTAAACCTAACCCTCACTTTTACCCTCACCTTCACCCTCACCCTCACTCTAACCCTAACCCTTACTCTAACCCTCACCCAAACCTAATACTCACGCTCACCCTCAACTTCACCCTAACCCTAACCCTAACCCTAATCCTAAACCTAACCATAACCCTAACCTTCACCCTCACCCTCACCCTAAACCTAACCCTCACCCTGACCCTCACCCTAACACTACCCCTAACCTAAACCCTAACCCTAACCCTCAAACTCACTTTCACCCTAATGCTCACCATCACCCTCACCCTCATCCTAACCCTAACACTAACCCTCACCCTCACTCTACCCCTAATCTTAACCCTAACCCTAACCCTAACCTTCACCCTCACCCTCACCCTAACACTCACCCTGACCATCACCCTCACACTCACCTTCACCCTAACCTTCACGCTAACCTTCACCCTAACCCTAACCCGAACCCTAACCCTCACCCTCTCCCTAACCCTAACCCTAACACTAATTCTCACGCTCACACTCACCCTCACCCTAACCCTAAGCCTAACCCTAACCCTCTCGCTAACCCTCACACTTACCCTAACACTAACTCTAACCCTGACAATAAGCCTCATCCTTACCCTCACCCTCACATTAACCCTCACCGTCTTCCTCTCCCTAACCATAACCCTAACCCTAACCCTAACCCTAACCCTCACCCTCACTATCACACTCACCCTCACGCTAACCCTAACCCTAACCCTCAACCTACCTTCACCCTAATCCTCACCATCACCCAATCCTCACACTCATTCTCACCTCAACCCTAAGCTTCAACCTCACCCTCACCGTCACCCTAACCCTAACCCTAACCCTCACACTCATCGTAACCCTAACCCGAACCCGAACCCTCACCCTAACCCTGACCCTAACCTTAACCCTCATCCTCACCCTCACACTTACTCTCACCCTCACCCTCACCCTAACACTCACCTCACCAGCACCCTCACCCTCACCCTCACCCTACCCCTCACCCTAACACTCAACCTCACACTCACCCTCACCCTAATCCTCACCCTCCCCGTCCCCCTAAAACTCACCCTCACCTTCACCCTCACCCTTACCATAACCCTCACCCTAACCCTAATCCTAGCCCTAACCCTAACCCTAATACTCACCCTTACCATCACGCCACCCTAACCCTAACCCTAACACTCAACCTCACCCTCACCCTCACCCTAACACTCAACCTACCCTAACCCTCACCCTCACCCTAACCCTAACACTAACCCTCACCCTCACTCTAACCCTCACCCGCACCCTCAACCTCAGACTCACCCTAACTTTAACACTAACCCTAACCCTAACCCTCAAACTCACCTTTACCCTAATTCTCACCCACAACCTCACACTCACCCTCACCTTCACCCTAACCCGAACCCTAACCCTAACCTTAACCCTCACCCTCACACTCACCCTAACCCTAACCTTAACCCTCACCCTAACCCTAACCCTAACTCTCACCCTCACCCTCACGCTCACTCTAACCTTAACCCTAACCCTCACGCTCACCCTCACACTTACCCTAACCCTAAATCTAACCCTGACCCTGAGCCTCACGCTTACCCTCACCCTCACATTAACTCTCACCATCTTCATCTCCCCTAACCCTAACCCTAACCCCTTACCCTAACCCTCACCCTCACCCTCACCCTCAACCTAATCCTAACGCTAACCCTCAACCTCACCTTCAACCTAATCCTCACCCTCACCCTCATCCTCACCCTCACCCTCACCCTAACCCTCACCCTCACACTCACACTCACACTCACCCTAACCCTAACCTTAACCCTCACACTCACCCTAACCCTCACCCTCACCCTAACCCTTCCCCTAACCCTAAACTTAACCCTAACACTAACGCTAACACTAACACTCACCCTCACCATCACCCTCACCCTCACTCTCACCATAACCCTCACCCTAACCCTAACCCTAAACTTAACCCTAGCTTACAACTCACCTTAATCCTAAACTTAACCCTCATTCTCACCCTCATCATCACCCTCACCCTAACACTCACCCTCACTCTAACCCTCACCCTAACACTAACCTTAACCCTCACCCTAACCCTAACCCTAACTCTCACCCTCACCCTCACCCTCATCCTAACACTCATCCTTACCATCACCCTCACCCTCAACCTAATCCTCACCCTAACACTAACCCTAACCCTAACCCTAACACTCACCCTCACCCTCACCCTAACCCTAACCCTAACCCTCACCCTAACACTAACCCTGACCCTCACCCTCACACTCACCCTAACACTTACCCTCACCCTCAATTTTACCCTAACAATCACCCTAACCCTAACCCTAACCCTCACCCTAACACTAACCATCACCCTCACCCTCACCGTAACTCTAACCCTAAACCTGACCATAACCCTAACCGTAACC
Organism: Alexandromys oeconomus; assembly: GCA_963919705.1. Lineage (NCBI taxonomy): Eukaryota > Metazoa > Chordata > Mammalia > Rodentia > Cricetidae > Alexandromys > Alexandromys oeconomus. The sequence goes on along the minus strand of CAWTZB010000064.1, from coordinate 55,487,620 downwards.
CTAAACTTAACCCTCACCCTAACCCTAAACCTCACCCTCACCCTAACACTCACCCGCACCCTTATCCTCACCCTCATTCTAACCCTCACACTAGCAGTAACCATAATCCTAAACCTAACACTCACCGTCACCCTCACCCTCACCCTAACATTGACGTCACCCCCACCCTCACACTCACACTAACCTTCACCCTAATCCTAACCCTAACACTAAGCCTAATCCTAACACTCACCTTCACCCTCACCCTCAAACTAACACTGACCCTCACCCTCACCCTAACCCTAACCCTAACTCTAACCCTAACCCAAACCTAAGACTCACCCTCACCCTCAACTTCACCCTAACCCTTACCCTAACCCTAATCCTAACCCTAACCATAATCCTAACCTTAACCCTCAACCTAAACCTTACCCTAACCCTCAACCTCACCCTCACCCTCACCCTAACCCTAACCCTAACACTAACCCTAAACCTCAAACTCACCTTCACACTAATGCTCACCCTCACCCTCACCCTGACCCTAACCCTAACCCCAACCATCACCCTCACCCTAACCCTAACCCTAACTCTAATGCTCACGCTCACCATCACACTTACCCTAACCCTAAACCTCACCCTACCCCGAACCCTAACCCTCACCCTCACACTCACCCTAACCCTAACCCTAACTCTAATGCTCACGCTCACCATCACACTTACCCTAACCCTAACTCTAACCCTGACCCTGATCCTCACCCTCACCTTCACCCTCACATTAACCCTCACCGTCTTCCTCTCCCTAACCCTAACCCTAACCCTCACCCTCACCCTCACCGTCACCCTCACCCTCAGACTAACCCTAACCCTAACCCTCAACCTCACCTTCACCCTAATCCTCACCCTCACCCTCATACTTACCCTCACCCTCACCCTAACCCTAACCCTAACCCTAATCCTCACCCCACCCTCACGCTCACCCTAACCCTCACCCTAAAACTCAACCTCACCCTCACCCTCACCCTAAACCTCACCCTCACCCTAACCCTCACCCTCACCCTCACGCTCACCCTCACCCTAACCCTCACCCTCACGCTCACCTTCACCCTAACCCTATCCCTAAACATAACCCTAACCCTAACATTCACCCTCACCCTCACCCTAAACCTCACCCGCACCCTCACCCTCACTCTTACCCTCACTCTAAGCCTAACCCTAACGCTAACCCTAACCCTAACACTCACCCTTACCCTCACCCTCACCCTAACCCTCACCCTAACCCTAACACTAACACCTAACCTTCACCCTAACACTAACCCTAACCTCACTTTCACCGCACCTTCACCCTCACCCTAACCCTCACCCTAACCCTAAACATACCCTAACCCTAACCCTAAAACTCACCCTCACCCTCACCCTAACCCTAACCCTAACAATAACTCTAACCTTAACCCTCACCCTAACCCTAATCCTCACCCTCACCCTAACATTCACACTCAACCTCACCCTCATTCTCACCCTAACCCTAACCCTAACCCTAACCCACACCCTCACTCTCACACTCACCCTCAACCTGACCTTCACCCTCACCCTAACCCTAACCCTAAACCTAACCCACACTCTAACCCTAACCCTCACCCTCACCCTCACCCTCACTCTAACCCTCACCCTAACACTCACCTTCACCCTCACCCTAACCATAACCCTAATCCTTACTCTAACCCTAACTCTAACCCTAAACTTAACCCTCACCCTAACCCTAACCCTCACCCTCACCCTCAGCCTACCATTCACCCTCACCCTCATCCTCAAACTCACACTAACCCTCACGCTAACCCTAACCCTAACCCTAACACTCACCTTCACCCTCAACCTCACCCTCACCCTAACACTCACCCTCACCCTCACCCTAACTCTAACCCTAACAATAACACTCACCTCTCACCCTCACACTCACCCTCACGCTCACCCTCAAACTCACCCTCACCCTAACACTAACCCTAACTCTAACCCTCACCCTCACCCTAAGCCTAACACTAACCTCAACACTTACCCTCGCCCTAACCCAACCCTAACCCTCACCCTCACCCTAACCCTAACCCTAACCCTAACACTAACCCTAACCCTCAATCTCACCCAAACCTTAACCCTAAACCTAACCCTAACCCTCTACCTCACCTTGAGCCAAATCTTCAGCCTCACCCTCATCCTCACCCTGACCCTCACCTCACCCTAACCCTACCCCTCACCCTCACCCTAACACTAACCCTAACCCTCACCCTCACCCTAACCCTAACCCTCACCCTAAACCTCACCCTCACCATAACCCTCAACCTCACCCTTACCCTAAACCTCACCCTAACACTCAACCTCACACTCACCCTCAACCTAACCTTCACCCTCACCCTCACCCTAACACTCACCCTGACCCTTACCCTCACCTAAACCTAACACTAACCCTAACACTCACCCTAACACTAACCCTCACATTCACCCTCACACTCACCCTAACACTCACCCTCACCCTCAATTTTACCCTAACCCTCACCCTAACCCTAACCCTCACCCTCAACCTCAATCTAAACTCACCCTAAGACTCACCTTCACCCTCACCCTAACCCTAACCCTATCCCTAACCCTAACCCTAACCCTAACCCTAACCCTAACCCTAACCCTAACCCTAACCTTAACCCTCATCCTAACCCTAACCCTGACGGTCACCCTCATCCTAGCATGAACCCTCACCCTCATCCACAAACTCACACTAACACTCACGCTAACCCTAACCCTAACATTAACCCTAACACTCACCCTCACCCTCAACCTCACCCTCACCCTCATCCACACCCTAAACCTCACCCTCATCCTCACCCTAACCTAACCCTCACCCTAAGCCTAAACCTAACCCTAACACTCACCCTCACCCTCACCCTAACCCTAACCCTAACCCTAAACTTAACCCTCACCCTAAGCCTAACCCTAACCGTCACCCTCACCCTCACCCTTTCTCTAACACTCACTCTAACACTGAACCTCACCCTGAACCTAAACCTAATGCTAACTCTAACCCTAACCTTAACCCCTCACCCTAACCCTCACCTTCAACCTCACCCTAACACTCACCCTCACCCTCACCCTCACACTAACCCTCAGCCTAATCCTAACCCTAACCCTAACCCTAACCCTAACACTCCCCCCTCACCCTAATCCTTCCCTAACCCTAACCCTCATCCTCACCCTCACCCTCACCCTCACTCTCACCCTCACCCTCACCCTCACCGTAACCCTAACCCTAACACTAACTTTTAGACTAAACCTCACCCTAACCCTCACACTCACCCTCACCCTAAACCGCACCCTGACACTCAACCTAACACTCACCCTCTCGCTAAAATTCATCCTCACCCTCACCCTCACCCTCACCCTCACCGTAACCCTCACCCTAATACTCATCCTCATCCTCACCTTCTCCCTAACACTCAAACTCACCTACACCCTCACCCTCACCCTAACCCTAACCCTAAACCTAACACTATCCCTAACCCTCACCCTCACCCTCACCCTAAACCTAACCCTAACACTCAACCTAACACTCACCCTCTCGCTAAAATTCACCCTCATCCTCACCCTCACCCTCAGCGTAACCCTCACCCTAACACTCATCCTCATCCTCACCCTCTCCCTAACACTCAAATTCACCGTCACCCTAACCCTCACCCTAACCCTAACCCTAAACCTAACACTAACCCTAACCCTAACACTCACCCTCACCCTCACCCTAACACTAACCCTAACTTTAACCCTAACCCCAACCCTAACCCTAACCTTAACCCTCATACTAACCCTAACCCTCACTCTAAACCTAACCCTCACCCTCACTGTCACCCCTCACCCTCACCCTCATCCTAAACCTAACCCTAACACTTACCCTAACCCTAAACCTAACTCAAATCCTAAACTTAACCCTCAACCTAACCCTAACCCTCACCCTCACACTCACCCTAACACTCACCCTTAGCCTCACCCCTCATTCTCACCCTAACCCTAACACTAACCCTAACACTAACCTTAACCCTCACCCTAACCCTAACCCTAAACCACACCCTCACTCTCACCCTCACCCTAACCCTAATACTCACCCTCATCCTCACCCTCACACTCACCCTCAACCTAACCCTCTCCCTAACCCTAACCCTAACCATAATCCTAACCCTCACCCTAACCCTAACCCTCACCCTCAACCTCAATCTAACACTCACCCTAACACTCACCTTCACCCTCACCCTAACCCAAACCCTAACCCTAACCCTAACCCTAAACCTAACCTTAACCCTCATCCTAACCCTAACCCTGACCGTCACCCTCATCCTAACATGAACCCTCACCCCCATCCACAAACTCACACTAACACTCATGCTAACCCTAACCCTAACATTAACCCTAACACGCACCCTCACCCTCAACCTCACCCTCACCCTCATCCACACACCTAAACCTCACCCTGATCCTCACCCTAACCTAACCCTCACCATAAGCCTAACCCTAACCCTAACACTCACCCTCACCCTCACCCTAACCCTCACACTAACACTCACCCTCACCCTCACCCTCACCCTAACCCTAACCCTAACCCTAACCCTAACCCTAAACTTAACCCTCACCCTAAGCCTAACCCTAACCGTCACCCTCACCCTCACCCTTTCTCTAACACTCACTCTAACATTGAACCTCACCCTGAACCTAAACCTAATGCTAACTCTTACCCTAAACTTAACCCTCACCCTTACCCTCACCCTCAACCTCACCCTAACACTCACCCTCACCCTCACACTAACCCTCAGCCTAACCCTAACCCTAACACTAACCCTAACCCTAACCGTAACACTCCCCCTCACCCTAATCTTTCCCTAACCCTAACCCTCATCCTCACCCTCACCCTCACCCTCACCCTCACTCTCACCCTCACACTCACCCTCACACTCACTCTCACCCTCAAGCTCACACTCACCCTAAATCTCACCATAACCCTAACCCTTATCTTACCCCTTACCCTAACCCTAAAACTAACCCTCATCTTCACTTTCACCCTAACACTCACCCTGACTCTCACCCTCATTCTCACCCTCACCCTAACCCTCACCCTAACACTCACCCTCACACTCATCCTCATCCTAACCCTCACCCTCACCCTAATCATAACCCTAACCCTCATCTTCAGCCTTACCCTCACCCTCACATTAACCCTCACCGTCACCCTCACACTAACCCTCACCCTAACCCTACCCCTCAACTTCACCTTCACCCTAATCCTCACCATCACCATCATCCTCACCCTCACCCTAACCCTAACCCTAACCCTAACCCTAACCCTAACCCTAAACCTAACCTTAACCCTCACCCTCACCCTCATCCTAACGCTAACCCTAACCCTAAACCTAACCTTAACCCTCACCATCACCCTCATCCTCACCCTAATCCTAACCCTAAACTTAACCCTCAACCTGACCCTTACCCTAACCCTCACCCTCACACTCACCCTCACATTAACCTTCACTGTCACCCTCACACTAAACCTCACCCTAACCCTAACCCTCACCCTCAACCTCACCCTAACACTCACCCTAACACTCACCCACACACTCATCCTCATCCTAACCCTCACCCTAACCCTAACCTTAACCCTAACCATAACCCTAACCCTGAACCTACCCCTAACCTTACCCCTAACCCTAAACCTCATCCTAACCCTAACCCTTACCCTAAAATTAACACTCACCTTCACCCTCACCCTAACCCTAACCCTAACCCTTACCCTAAACCTAACCCGAACCCTGACCTTAACCCTCACCCTAACCCTCACCCTCAACCTCAGATTAACTTTCACCCTCACCCTCATCCTAATACTCACACTAACACTCACGCTAACCCTAACCCTAAACCTAACACTCACCCTCACCCTCACCCTCACCCTAACACTCAACCCCACCCTCACCCTAACCCTCACCCTAATCCTAACCCTAACACTTACCCTCACCCTCACCCCTCACCCTAATCCTCACCCTAACTCTCACACTCACCCTCACCCTTACCCTAACCCTAACACTAACCCTGACCCTGACCCTCACCCTCACACTCACACTCACATTAACCCTCATCGTCACCTTCACCCTAACCCTAACACTAAACCTAACCCTCACTCTCACCCTAAACTTAACCCTATCCCTAACACTAACACTAACCTTCTACCTCACCTTCACCCAAATCTTCACCGTCACATTCATCCTCGCCCTCACCCTCACCCTCACCCTAACTGGCACCCTTACACTCACCCTACACTCACCCTCACCCTCACTCTCACCCTCACCCTAATCCTCATCATAACCCTAACCGTAACCCTAACACTCACCCTCACCCTCATCCTAACCCTTAACCTAAGCTAAACCTAACCCTAACCCTATCACTCACCCTCACCCTCACCCTAACCCCAACCCTAACCCTAACCCTAACCTTAACCCTCACCCTAACCCTAACCCTCATCCTCACCCTCACCCTCACCCTAACACTCACCCTCATCCTCACCCTCATTCTAACCTTAACCCTAACACTAACCCTAACACTAAGCCTAACCTTAACCCTCACCCTAAACCTAAAACTAACCCATACACTCACTCTCACCCTCAACCTCACCCTCACCCAAACACTTACCCTCATCCTCACCCTCGCACTCACCCTCACCCTAACCCTCACCTTAACCCTAACCCTAACCCTAACCCTAAACATAACCCTAACCCTCACACTAACCCGAACCCTCACCCTCACCCTCACCCTCACTCTAACCTTCAACCTAACACTCACCTTCACCCTCACCCTAACCCTAACCCTAACCCTTACCCTAACCCTAACCCTAACCCTAACCCTAACCTCAACACTCACCCTAACCCTCACCCTAACACTCACACTAACACTCACCCTCACCCTCACACTAACCCTAACCCTAAACTTAACCCTCACCCTAAGCCTAACCCTAACTGTCACCCTCACCCTCACCCTTTCTCTAACACTCACTCTAACACTGAACCTCACCCTGAACCTAAACCTAATGCTAACTCTAACCCTAACCTTAACCCTCACCCTAACCCTCACCCTCAACCTCACCCTAACACTCACCCTCACCCTCACCCTCACCCTCACACTAACCCTCAGCCTAACCCTAACCCTAACCCTAACCCTAACCGTAACACTCCCCCTCACCCTAATCCTTCCCTAACCCTAACCCTCATCCTCACCCTCACCCTCTCCCTCACCCTCACTCTCACTCTCACCCTCACACTCACCCTCACACTCACCCTCACCCTCAAGCTCACACTCAACCTAAATCTCACCATAACCCTAACCCTTATCTTAACGCTTACCCTAACCCTAAAACTAACCCTCATCTTCACTTTCACCCTAACACTCACCCTGACTCTCACCCTCATTCTCACCCTCACCCTAACCCTCACCCTAACACTCACCCTCACACTCATCCTCATCCTAACCCTCACCCTCACCCTCACCCTAATCGTAACCCTAACCCTCACCTTCAGCCTTACCCTCACCCTCACATTAACCCTCACCGTCACCCTCACACTAACCCTCACCCTAACCCTACCACTCAACTTCACCTTCACCCTAATCCTCACCATCACCATCATCCTCACCCTCACCCTAACCCTCACCCTAACCATAACCCCTAACCCTAACCCTAAAACTCACCTTCAAACTAATGTTCACCCTCACCTTCACCCTCACCCTAACCCTAACCCTCACCCTTACCCTCACCCTAAACCTAACATTAACCCTAAGCCTAACCCTAACCCTCACCCTCATCCCTAACGCTCACCCTGACCATCACCCTCACCCTCATCTTCACCCTAACACTCACCCTAACCCTAACCCTAACCCTAACCCTCACCCTCACCCTCACCCTCACCCTCACCCTAACCCTAACCCTAAGCCTAACTCTAACCCATACCCTGAGCCTCACCCTCACATTCACCCTCATATTAACCCTCACCGTCTTTCTCTCCCTAAACCTAACCCTAACACTAACCCTCACCCTCACCCTCACACTCACACTCACACTCACCCTCAACCTCACCCTAACCCTAACCCTCAAACTCACCTTCACCCTAATCCTCACCCTCACCCTCATCCTCACCCTCACCCTCACCTTAACACTTACCCTCAACCTCTCCATCACCCTCACCCTAACCCTAACCCTAACCCTAACCCTAAACTTAACCCTCAGCCTAACCCTAAACCTCACTCTCACCCTCACCTTAACCCTCACCCTCCCCCTAACCCTAACCCTAACCCTAATCTCTACTCTCAGCCTTACACTCACCCTCACACTTACCCTAACCCTCATCCTAACATTAACACAAACCCTAACATTTACACTCACCCTAATACTCACACTCACCCTCACCCTTACCCTAACACTCACACTCATGCTAACCCTAACCCTCACCCTAACATTAACACCCACCCTCACGCTAACCCTCACCTTCATCCTCACCCTAACCCTAACCCTAACCCTAACCCTAAACTTAACCCGCACCCTAACACTAACCATACACCTAACCCTAACCCTATCCTTAATCCTCACCTTAACCCTAACCATAATCCTCACCCTCACCCTCACCCTCAACCTAACTCTCACCCTAACCCTAACCCTAACCCTAACACTAACACTAACCCTAACCCTAACCCTAACCCTCAGCCTCAACCTAAATCTCACCCTAACACTCACCCTCACCCTCACCCTAACACTCACCCTCACACTCACCCTCACCCTAAGACTCACCCTCACCATCACCCTAAACCTCACCCTAACCCTAACCCTAACCCTAAACCTAAAACTCACCTTCAAACTAATATTCACCCTCAACCTCACCCTCACCCTAACCATAACCCTCACCCTTACCCTCACCCTAACCCTAACATTAACCCTAAGCCTAACCCTAACCCTCACCCTCACCCTCATCCTAACGCTCACCCCTGACCATCACCCTCACCCTCATCTTCACCCTAATACTCACCCTAACCCTAACCCTAACCCTCACCCTCACCCTAACCCTAACTCTAACCCATACCGTGAGCCTCACCCTCACATTAACCCTCATATTAACCCTCACTGTCTTCCTCTCGCTAACCCTAACCCTAACACTAACCCTCACCCTCACACTCACACTCACACTCACCCTCACCCTCACCCTCATCCTAACACTCACCCTGACCATTATCCTCAACATCACCTTCACCTAACCCTCACCCTAACCCTAACTCTCACCGTCACCCTCACCCTCACCCTAACCCTAAGCATAACACTGACCATAAATCTAACCTTGACCCTCACTCTAACCCTAACCCTAACCCTCACCCTGACCCTCACCTTCACCCTAACACTGACCCTGAACCCTCACCTTCACCCTAACCCTAACCCTTACACTAACCCTAAACCTTAACATAACCCTAACCCAAACATAACACTCACCCTCAACTTCACACTAACCCTAACCCTAACCCTACCCCCTAATCCTAGCACTATCCATAACCCTAACCTTAACCCTCACCCTAACCCTAACCCTAACCCTCACCCTCACACTCACACTCACAATCACCCTAACCCTAACCCTAACCCTCAAACTCACTTTCACCCTAATCCTCACCCACACCCTCACCCTCACTCTCACCCACACCCTAATCATAACCCTTAAACTTACCCTAACCTTAACCCTCACCCTCACACTAAACCTAACCAAAACCTTAACCCTCAACCTAATCCTAACCCTAACTCTCGCCCTCACCTTAACCCTCATCCTAACACTCACCCTGACCATCACCCTCACCCTCAACCAAACCCTCACCCTAACCCTAACCCTAACCCTAACCCTAACCATAACCCTAACCCAAACCCTAACCCTAACCCTAACCCTAACAATCAACCTCACACTCACCCTAACACTCACCCTCACCCTAACCCTAACCCTAACCCTCACCTTCACCCTTACTCTAACCCTAACCTTAACCCTAACCCTAACCCTAACCCTCACCCTAACGCTAACCCTAACACTAATCCTAACCCTAACCTTAACCCTCAACCTCACCCTCACCCTCACCCTCACCCTAACCCTCACCCTAACCCTCACCCTAACCATCACCCTCACCCTCACTCTAACCCTAACCCTAACTCTCAACCTCACCTTCACCCTAATCCTCACCCTCACCCTCATCCTCACCCCTTACACTCACCTTAACCCTAACCCTCAACCTCACCCTCACCCTCACCCTCACCTTCACCCTAACCCTAACCCTAACCCTAACCCTAACCCTAACCCTCACCCTCACCCTTACCCTAACACTAAGCCTAACCCTAAGCCTAAACCTAACCCTAACCCTAACCCTAACCCTCACTCTCACCCTCACCCTCATCCTCACCCTGCCCCTAACCCTAACCCTAATCCTAACCCTCACGCTCACCCTCACACTTACCCTAACCCTAACTCTAACCCATAGCCTGAGCCTCACCCTCACCCTCACCTTCATATTAACCCTCACCGTCTTCCTCTCCCTAACCCTATCTCTAACCCTAACCCTAACCCTCACCCTCACCCACACCCTCACCGTAACCCTAACCCTAACACTAAGCCTAAGCCTAACCTTTACCCTCACCCTAACCCTAACACTAAACTTTACACTAACACTCACCCTAAACCTCACACTCACCCTCACCCTAAACCTCACCCTAACACTCAACCTAACACTTACCCTTACGCTAAACTTCACCCTCACCCTCACCCTCACCCTAACCCTAACCCTAACCCTAAACCTTACCATAACCCTAACCCTAACACTCACCCTCACCATCACCCTAACTCCAATCCTAACCCTAACCCTAACCTTAACCCTCACCCTAAACCTAACCCTCACTTTTACCCTCACCTTCACCCTCACCCTCACTCTAACCCTAACCCTTACTCTAACCCTCACCCAAACCTAATACTCACGCTCACCCTCAACTTCACCCTAACCCTAACCCTAACCCTAATCCTAAACCTAACCATAACCCTAACCTTCACCCTCACCCTCACCCTAAACCTAACCCTCACCCTGACCCTCACCCTAACACTACCCCTAACCTAAACCCTAACCCTAACCCTCAAACTCACTTTCACCCTAATGCTCACCATCACCCTCACCCTCATCCTAACCCTAACACTAACCCTCACCCTCACTCTACCCCTAATCTTAACCCTAACCCTAACCCTAACCTTCACCCTCACCCTCACCCTAACACTCACCCTGACCATCACCCTCACACTCACCTTCACCCTAACCTTCACGCTAACCTTCACCCTAACCCTAACCCGAACCCTAACCCTCACCCTCTCCCTAACCCTAACCCTAACACTAATTCTCACGCTCACACTCACCCTCACCCTAACCCTAAGCCTAACCCTAACCCTCTCGCTAACCCTCACACTTACCCTAACACTAACTCTAACCCTGACAATAAGCCTCATCCTTACCCTCACCCTCACATTAACCCTCACCGTCTTCCTCTCCCTAACCATAACCCTAACCCTAACCCTAACCCTAACCCTCACCCTCACTATCACACTCACCCTCACGCTAACCCTAACCCTAACCCTCAACCTACCTTCACCCTAATCCTCACCATCACCCAATCCTCACACTCATTCTCACCTCAACCCTAAGCTTCAACCTCACCCTCACCGTCACCCTAACCCTAACCCTAACCCTCACACTCATCGTAACCCTAACCCGAACCCGAACCCTCACCCTAACCCTGACCCTAACCTTAACCCTCATCCTCACCCTCACACTTACTCTCACCCTCACCCTCACCCTAACACTCACCTCACCAGCACCCTCACCCTCACCCTCACCCTACCCCTCACCCTAACACTCAACCTCACCCTCACCCTCACCCTAATCCTCACCCTCCCCGTCCCCCTAAAACTCACCCTCACCTTCACCCTCACCCTTACCATAACCCTCACCCTAACCCTAATCCTAGCCCTAACCCTAACCCTAATACTCACCCTTACCATCACGCTCACCCTAACCCTAACCCTAACACTCAACCTCACCCTCACCCTCACCCTAACACTCAACCTACCCTAACCCTCACCCTCACCCTAACCCTAACACTAACCCTCACCCTCACTCTAACCCTCACCCGCACCCTCAACCTCAGACTCACCCTAACTTTAACACTAACCCTAACCCTAACCCTCAAACTCACCTTTACCCTAATTCTCACCCACAACCTCACACTCACCCTCACCTTCACCCTAACCCGAACCCTAACCCTAACCTTAACCCTCACCCTCACACTCACCCTAACCCTAACCTTAACCCTCACCCTAACCCTAACCCTAACTCTCACCCTCACCCTCACGCTCACTCTAACCTTAACCCTAACCCTCACGCTCACCCTCACACTTACCCTAACCCTAAATCTAACCCTGACCCTGAGCCTCACGCTTACCCTCACCCTCACATTAACTCTCACCATCTTCATCTCCCTAACCCTAACCCTAACCCTTACCCTAACCCTCACCCTCACCCTCACCCTCAACCTAATCCTAACGCTAACCCTCAACCTCACCTTCAACCTAATCCTCACCCTCACCCTCATCCTCACCCCTCACCCTCACCCTAACCCTCACCCTCACACTCACACTCACACTCACCCTAACCCTAACCTTAACCCTCACACTCACCCTAACCCTCACCCTCACCCTAACCCTACCCCTAACCCTAAACTTAACCCTAACACTAACGCTAACACTAACACTCACCCTCACCATCACCCTCACCCTCACTCTCACCATAACCCTCACCCTAACCCTAACCCTAACCCTAAACTTAACCCTAGCTTACAACTCACCTTAATCCTAAACTTAACCCTCATTCTCACCCTCATCATCACCCTCACCCTAACACTCACCCTCACTCTAACCCTCACCCTAACACTAACCTTAACCCTCACCCTAACCCTAACCCTAACTCTCACCCTCACCCTCACCCTCATCCTAACACTCATCCTTACCATCACCCTCACCCTCAACCTAATCCTCACCCTAACACTAACCCTAACCCTAACCCTAACACTCACCCTCACCCTCACCCTAACCCTAACCCTAACCCTCACCCTAACACTAACCCTGACCCTCACCCTCACACTCACCCTAACACTTACCCTCACCCTCAATTTTACCCTAACAATCACCCTAACCCTAACCCTAACCCTCACCCTAACACTAACCATCACCCTCACCCTCACCGTAACTCTAACCCTAAACCTGACCATAACCCTAACCGTAACCCTAAACTTAACCCTCACCCTAACCCTAAACCTCACCCTCACCCTAACACTCACCCGCACCCTTATCCTCACCCTCATTCTAACCCTCACACTAGCAGTAACCATAATCCTAAACCTAACACTCACCGTCACCCTCACCCTCACCCTAACATTGACGTCACCCCCACCCTCACACTCACACTAACCTTCACCCTAATCCTAACCCTAACACTAAGCCTAATCCTAACACTCACCTTCACCCTCACCCTCAAACTAACACTGACCCTCACCCTCACCCTAACCCTAACCCTAACTCTAACCCTAACCCAAACCTAAGACTCACCCTCACCCTCAACTTCACCCTAACCCTTACCCTAACCCTAATCCTAACCCTAACCATAATCCTAACCTTAACCCTCAACCTAAACCTTACCCTAACCCTCAACCTCACCCTCACCCTCACCCTAACCCTAACCCTAACACTAACCCTAAACCTCAAACTCACCTTCACACTAATGCTCACCCTCACCCTCACCCTGACCCTAACCCTAACCCCAACCATCACCCTCACCCTAACCCTAACCCTAACTCTAATGCTCACGCTCACCATCACACTTACCCTAACCCTAAACCTCACCCTACCCCGAACCCTAACCCTCACCCTCACACTCACCCTAACCCTAACCCTAACTCTAATGCTCACGCTCACCATCACACTTACCCTAACCCTAACTCTAACCCTGACCCTGATCCTCACCCTCACCTTCACCCTCACATTAACCCTCACCGTCTTCCTCTCCCTAACCCTAACCCTAACCCTCACCCTCACCCTCACCGTCACCCTCACCCTCAGACTAACCCTAACCCTAACCCTCAACCTCACCTTCACCCTAATCCTCACCCTCACCCTCATACTTACCCTCACCCTCACCCTAACCCTAACCCTAACCCTAATCCTCACCCCACCCTCACGCTCACCCTAACCCTCACCCTAAAACTCAACCTCACCCTCACCCTCACCCTAAACCTCACCCTCACCCTAACCCTCACCCTCACCCTCACGCTCACCCTCACCCTAACCCTCACCCTCACGCTCACCTTCACCCTAACCCTATCCCTAAACATAACCCTAACCCTAACATTCACCCTCACCCTCACCCTAAACCTCACCCGCACCCTCACCCTCACTCTTACCCTCACTCTAAGCCTAACCCTAACGCTAACCCTAACCCTAACACTCACCCTTACCCTCACCCTCACCCTAACCCTCACCCTAACCCTAACACTAACACCTAACCTTCACCCTAACACTAACCCTAACCTCACTTTCACCGGCACCTTCACCCTCACCCTAACCCTCACCCTAACCCTAAACATACCCTAACCCTAACCCTAAAACTCACCCTCACCCTCACCCTAACCCTAACCCTAACAATAACTCTAACCTTAACCCTCACCCTAACCCTAATCCTCACCCTCACCCTAACATTCACACTCAACCTCACCCTCATTCTCACCCTAACCCTAACCCTAACCCTAACCCACACCCTCACTCTCACACTCACCCTCAACCTGACCTTCACCCTCACCCTAACCCTAACCCTAAACCTAACCCACACTCTAACCCTAACCCTCACCCTCACCCTCACCCTCACTCTAACCCTCACCCTAACACTCACCTTCACCCTCACCCTAACCATAACCCTAATCCTTACTCTAACCCTAACTCTAACCCTAAACTTAACCCTCACCCTAACCCTAACCCTCACCCTCACCCTCAGCCTACCATTCACCCTCACCCTCATCCTCAAACTCACACTAACCCTCACGCTAACCCTAACCCTAACCCTAACACTCACCTTCACCCTCAACCTCACCCTCACCCTAACACTCACCCTCACCCTCACCCTAACTCTAACCCTAACAATAACACTCACCCTCACCCTCACACTCACCCTCACGCTCACCCTCAAACTCACCCTCACCCTAACACTAACCCTAACTCTAACCCTCACCCTCACCCTAAGCCTAACACTAACCTCAACACTTACCCTCGCCCTAACCCAACCCTAACCCTCACCCTCACCCTAACCCTAACCCTAACCCTAACACTAACCCTAACCCTCAATCTCACCCAAACCTTAACCCTAAACCTAACCCTAACCCTCTACCTCACCTTGAGCCAAATCTTCAGCCTCACCCTCATCCTCACCCTGACCCTCACCCCCTCACCCTAACCCTACCCCTCACCCTCACCCTAACACTAACCCTAACCCTCACCCTCACCCTAACCCTAACCCTCACCCTAAACCTCACCCTCACCATAACCCTCAACCTCACCCTTACCCTAAACCTCACCCTAACACTCAACCTCACACTCACCCTCAACCTAACCTTCACCCTCACCCTCACCCTAACACTCACCCTGACCCTTACCCTCACCTAAACCTAACACTAACCCTAACACTCACCCTAACACTAACCCTCACATTCACCCTCACACTCACCCTAACACTCACCCTCACCCTCAATTTTACCCTAACCCTCACCCTAACCCTAACCCTCACCCTCAACCTCAATCTAAACTCACCCTAAGACTCACCTTCACCCTCACCCTAACCCTAACCCTATCCCTAACCCTAACCCTAACCCTAACCCTAACCCTAACCCTAACCCTAACCCTAACCCTAACCTTAACCCTCATCCTAACCCTAACCCTGACGGTCACCCTCATCCTAGCATGAACCCTCACCCTCATCCACAAACTCACACTAACACTCACGCTAACCCTAACCCTAACATTAACCCTAACACTCACCCTCACCCTCAACCTCACCCTCACCCTCATCCACACCCTAAACCTCACCCTCATCCTCACCCTAACCTAACCCTCACCCTAAGCCTAAACCTAACCCTAACACTCACCCTCACCCTCACCCTAACCCTAACCCTAACCCTAAACTTAACCCTCACCCTAAGCCTAACCCTAACCGTCACCCTCACCCTCACCCTTTCTCTAACACTCACTCTAACACTGAACCTCACCCTGAACCTAAACCTAATGCTAACTCTAACCCTAACCTTAACCCTCACCCTAACCCTCACCTTCAACCTCACCCTAACACTCACCCTCACCCTCACCCTCACACTAACCCTCAGCCTAATCCTAACCCTAACCCTAACCCTAACCCTAACACTCCCCCTCACCCTAATCCTTCCCTAACCCTAACCCTCATCCTCACCCTCACCCTCACCCTCACTCTCACCCTCACCCTCACCCTCACCGTAACCCTAACCCTAACACTAACTTTTAGACTAAACCTCACCCTAACCCTCACACTCACCCTCACCCTAAACCGCACCCTGACACTCAACCTAACACTCACCCTCTCGCTAAAATTCATCCTCACCCTCACCCTCACCCTCACCCTCACCGTAACCCTCACCCTAATACTCATCCTCATCCTCACCTTCTCCCTAACACTCAAACTCACCTACACCCTCACCCTCACCCTAACCCTAACCCTAAACCTAACACTATCCCTAACCCTCACCCTCACCCTCACCCTAAACCTAACCCTAACACTCAACCTAACACTCACCCTCTCGCTAAAATTCACCCCTCATCCTCACCCTCACCCTCAGCGTAACCCTCACCCTAACACTCATCCTCATCCTCACCCTCTCCCTAACACTCAAATTCACCGTCACCCTAACCCTCACCCTAACCCTAACCCTAAACCTAACACTAACCCTAACCCTAACACTCACCCTCACCCTCACCCTAACACTAACCCTAACTTTAACCCTAACCCCAACCCTAACCCTAACCTTAACCCTCATACTAACCCTAACCCTCACTCTAAACCTAACCCTCACCCTCACTGTCACCCCCTCACCCTCACCCTCATCCTAAACCTAACCCTAACACTTACCCTAACCCTAAACCTAACTCAAATCCTAAACTTAACCCTCAACCTAACCCTAACCCTCACCCTCACACTCACCCTAACACTCACCCTTAGCCTCACCCTCATTCTCACCCTAACCCTAACACTAACCCTAACACTAACCTTAACCCTCACCCTAACCCTAACCCTAAACCACACCCTCACTCTCACCCTCACCCTAACCCTAATACTCACCCTCATCCTCACCCTCACACTCACCCTCAACCTAACCCTCTCCCTAACCCTAACCCTAACCATAATCCTAACCCTCACCCTAACCCTAACCCTCACCCTCAACCTCAATCTAACACTCACCCTAACACTCACCTTCACCCTCACCCTAACCCAAACCCTAACCCTAACCCTAACCCTAAACCTAACCTTAACCCTCATCCTAACCCTAACCCTGACCGTCACCCTCATCCTAACATGAACCCTCACCCCCATCCACAAACTCACACTAACACTCATGCTAACCCTAACCCTAACATTAACCCTAACACGCACCCTCACCCTCAACCTCACCCTCACCCTCATCCACACCCTAAACCTCACCCTGATCCTCACCCTAACCTAACCCTCACCATAAGCCTAACCCTAACCCTAACACTCACCCTCACCCTCACCCTAACCCTCACACTAACACTCACCCTCACCCTCACCCTCACCCTAACCCTAACCCTAACCCTAACCCTAACCCTAAACTTAACCCTCACCCTAAGCCTAACCCTAACCGTCACCCTCACCCTCACCCTTTCTCTAACACTCACTCTAACATTGAACCTCACCCTGAACCTAAACCTAATGCTAACTCTTACCCTAAACTTAACCCTCACCCTTACCCTCACCCTCAACCTCACCCTAACACTCACCCTCACCCTCACACTAACCCTCAGCCTAACCCTAACCCTAACACTAACCCTAACCCTAACCGTAACACTCCCCCTCACCCTAATCTTTCCCTAACCCTAACCCTCATCCTCACCCTCACCCTCACCCTCACCCTCACTCTCACCCTCACACTCACCCTCACACTCACTCTCACCCTCAAGCTCACACTCACCCTAAATCTCACCATAACCCTAACCCTTATCTTACCCCTTACCCTAACCCTAAAACTAACCCTCATCTTCACTTTCACCCTAACACTCACCCTGACTCTCACCCTCATTCTCACCCTCACCCTAACCCTCACCCTAACACTCACCCTCACACTCATCCTCATCCTAACCCTCACCCTCACCCTAATCATAACCCTAACCCTCATCTTCAGCCTTACCCTCACCCTCACATTAACCCTCACCGTCACCCTCACACTAACCCTCACCCTAACCCTACCCCTCAACTTCACCTTCACCCTAATCCTCACCATCACCATCATCCTCACCCTCACCCTAACCCTAACCCTAACCCTAACCCTAACCCTAACCCTAAACCTAACCTTAACCCTCACCCTCACCCTCATCCTAACGCTAACCCTAACCCTAAACCTAACCTTAACCCTCACCATCACCCTCATCCTCACCCTAATCCTAACCCTAAACTTAACCCTCAACCTGACCCTTACCCTAACCCTCACCCTCACACTCACCCTCACATTAACCTTCACTGTCACCCTCACACTAAACCTCACCCTAACCCTAACCCTCACCCTCAACCTCACCCTAACACTCACCCTAACACTCACCCACACACTCATCCTCATCCTAACCCTCACCCTAACCCTAACCTTAACCCTAACCATAACCCTAACCCTGAACCTACCCCTAACCTTACCCCTAACCCTAAACCTCATCCTAACCCTAACCCTTACCCTAAAATTAACACTCACCTTCACCCTCACCCTAACCCTAACCCTAACCCTTACCCTAAACCTAACCCGAACCCTGACCTTAACCCTCACCCTAACCCTCACCCTCAACCTCAGATTAACTTTCACCCTCACCCTCATCCTAATACTCACACTAACACTCACGCTAACCCTAACCCTAAACCTAACACTCACCCTCACCCTCACCCTCACCCTAACACTCAACCCCACCCTCACCCTAACCCTCACCCTAATCCTAACCCTAACACTTACCCTCACCCTCACCCTCACCCTAATCCTCACCCTAACTCTCACACTCACCCTCACCCTTACCCTAACCCTAACACTAACCCTGACCCTGACCCTCACCCTCACACTCACACTCACATTAACCCTCATCGTCACCTTCACCCTAACCCTAACACTAAACCTAACCCTCACTCTCACCCTAAACTTAACCCTATCCCTAACACTAACACTAACCTTCTACCTCACCTTCACCCAAATCTTCACCGTCACATTCATCCTCGCCCTCACCCTCACCCTCACCCTAACTGGCACCCTTACACTCACCCTACACTCACCCTCACCCTCACTCTCACCCTCACCCTAATCCTCATCATAACCCTAACCGTAACCCTAACACTCACCCTCACCCTCTATCCTAACCCTTAACCTAAGCTAAACCTAACCCTAACCCTATCACTCACCCTCACCCTCACCCTAACCCCAACCCTAACCCTAACCCTAACCTTAACCCTCACCCTAACCCTAACCCTCATCCTCACCCTCACCCTCACCCTAACACTCACCCTCATCCTCACCCTCATTCTAACCTTAACCCTAACACTAACCCTAACACTAAGCCTAACCTTAACCCTCACCCTAAACCTAAAACTAACCCATACACTCACTCTCACCCTCAACCTCACCCTCACCCAAACACTTACCCTCATCCTCACCCTCGCACTCACCCTCACCCTAACCCTCACCTTAACCCTAACCCTAACCCTAACCCTAAACATAACCCTAACCCTCACACTAACCCGAACCCTCACCCTCACCCTCACCCTCACTCTAACCTTCAACCTAACACTCACCTTCACCCTCACCCTAACCCTAACCCTAACCCTTACCCTAACCCTAACCCTAACCCTAACCCCTAACCTCAACACTCACCCTAACCCTCACCCTAACACTCACACTAACACTCACCCTCACCCCTCACACTAACCCTAACCCTAAACTTAACCCTCACCCTAAGCCTAACCCTAACTGTCACCCTCACCCTCACCCTTTCTCTAACACTCACTCTAACACTGAACCTCACCCTGAACCTAAACCTAATGCTAACTCTAACCCTAACCTTAACCCTCACCCTAACCCTCACCCTCAACCTCACCCTAACACTCACCCCTCACCCTCACCCTCACCCTCACACTAACCCTCAGCCTAACCCTAACCCTAACCCTAACCCTAACCGTAACACTCCCCCCTCACCCTAATCCTTCCCTAACCCTAACCCTCATCCTCACCCTCACCCTCTCCCTCACCCTCACTCTCACTCTCACCCTCACACTCACCCTCACACTCACCCTCACCCTCAAGCTCACACTCAACCTAAATCTCACCATAACCCTAACCCTTATCTTAACGCTTACCCTAACCCTAAAACTAACCCTCATCTTCACTTTCACCCTAACACTCACCCTGACTCTCACCCTCATTCTCACCCTCACCCTAACCCTCACCCTAACACTCACCCTCACACTCATCCTCATCCTAACCCTCACCCTCACCCTCACCCTAATCGTAACCCTAACCCTCACCTTCAGCCTTACCCTCACCCTCACATTAACCCTCACCGTCACCCTCACACTAACCCTCACCCTAACCCTACCACTCAACTTCACCTTCACCCTAATCCTCACCATCACCATCATCCTCACCCTCACCCTAACCCTCACCCTAACCATAACCCTAACCCTAACCCTAAAACTCACCTTCAAACTAATGTTCACCCTCACCTTCACCCTCACCCTAACCCTAACCCTCACCCTTACCCTCACCCTAAACCTAACATTAACCCTAAGCCTAACCCTAACCCTCACCCTCATCCTAACGCTCACCCTGACCATCACCCTCACCCTCATCTTCACCCTAACACTCACCCTAACCCTAACCCTAACCCTAACCCTCACCCTCACCCTCACCCTCACCCTCACCCTAACCCTAACCCTAAGCCTAACTCTAACCCATACCCTGAGCCTCACCCTCACATTCACCCTCATATTAACCCTCACCGTCTTTCTCTCCCTAAACCTAACCCTAACACTAACCCTCACCCTCACCCTCACACTCACACTCACACTCACCCTCAACCTCACCCTAACCCTAACCCTCAAACTCACCTTCACCCTAATCCTCACCCTCACCCTCATCCTCACCCTCACCCTCACCTTAACACTTACCCTCAACCTCTCCATCACCCTCACCCTAACCCTAACCCTAACCCTAACCCTAAACTTAACCCTCAGCCTAACCCTAAACCTCACTCTCACCCTCACCTTAACCCTCACCCTCCCCCTAACCCTAACCCTAACCCTAATCTCTACTCTCAGCCTTACACTCACCCTCACACTTACCCTAACCCTCATCCTAACATTAACACAAACCCTAACATTTACACTCACCCTAATACTCACACTCACCCTCACCCTTACCCTAACACTCACACTCATGCTAACCCTAACCCTCACCCTAACATTAACACCCACCCTCACGCTAACCCTCACCTTCATCCTCACCCTAACCCTAACCCTAACCCTAACCCTAAACTTAACCCGCACCCTAACACTAACCATACACCTAACCCTAACCCTATCCTTAATCCTCACCTTAACCCTAACCATAATCCTCACCCTCACCCTCACCCTCAACCTAACTCTCACCCTAACCCTAACCCTAACCCTAACACTAACACTAACCCTAACCCTAACCCTAACCCTCAGCCTCAACCTAAATCTCACCCTAACACTCACCCTCACCCTCACCCTAACACTCACCCTCACACTCACCCTCACCCTAAGACTCACCCTCACCATCACCCTAAACCTCACCCTAACCCTAACCCTAACCCTAAACCTAAAACTCACCTTCAAACTAATATTCACCCTCAACCTCACCCTCACCCTAACCATAACCCTCACCCTTACCCTCACCCTAACCCTAACATTAACCCTAAGCCTAACCCTAACCCTCACCCTCACCCTCATCCTAACGCTCACCCTGACCATCACCCTCACCCTCATCTTCACCCTAATACTCACCCTAACCCTAACCCTAACCCTCACCCTCACCCTAACCCTAACTCTAACCCATACCGTGAGCCTCACCCTCACATTAACCCTCATATTAACCCTCACTGTCTTCCTCTCGCTAACCCTAACCCTAACACTAACCCTCACCCTCACACTCACACTCACACTCACCCTCACCCTCACCCTCATCCTAACACTCACCCTGACCATTATCCTCAACATCACCTTCACCTAACCCTCACCCTAACCCTAACTCTCACCGTCACCCTCACCCTCACCCTAACCCTAAGCATAACACTGACCATAAATCTAACCTTGACCCTCACTCTAACCCTAACCCTAACCCTCACCCTGACCCTCACCTTCACCCTAACACTGACCCTGAACCCTCACCTTCACCCTAACCCTAACCCTTACACTAACCCTAAACCTTAACATAACCCTAACCCAAACATAACACTCACCCTCAACTTCACACTAACCCTAACCCTAACCCTACCCCTAATCCTAGCACTATCCATAACCCTAACCTTAACCCTCACCCTAACCCTAACCCTAACCCTCACCCTCACACTCACACTCACAATCACCCTAACCCTAACCCTAACCCTCAAACTCACTTTCACCCTAATCCTCACCCACACCCTCACCCTCACTCTCACCCACACCCTAATCATAACCCTTAAACTTACCCTAACCTTAACCCTCACCCTCACACTAAACCTAACCAAAACCTTAACCCTCAACCTAATCCTAACCCTAACTCTCGCCCTCACCTTAACCCTCATCCTAACACTCACCCTGACCATCACCCTCACCCTCAACCAAACCCTCACCCTAACCCTAACCCTAACCCTAACCCTAACCATAACCCTAACCCAAACCCTAACCCTAACCCTAACCCTAACAATCAACCTCACACTCACCCTAACACTCACCCTCACCCTAACCCTAACCCTAACCCTCACCTTCACCCTTACTCTAACCCTAACCTTAACCCTAACCCTAACCCTAACCCTCACCCTAACGCTAACCCTAACACTAATCCTAACCCTAACCTTAACCCTCAACCTCACCCTCACCCTCACCCTCACCCTAACCCTCACCCTAACCCTCACCCTAACCATCACCCTCACCCTCACTCTAACCCTAACCCTAACTCTCAACCTCACCTTCACCCTAATCCTCACCCTCACCCTCATCCTCACCCTTACACTCACCTTAACCCTAACCCTCAACCTCACCCTCACCCTCACCCTCACCTTCACCCTAACCCTAACCCTAACCCTAACCCTAACCCTAACCCTCACCCTCACCCTTACCCTAACACTAAGCCTAACCCTAAGCCTAAACCTAACCCTAACCCTAACCCTAACCCTCACTCTCACCCTCACCCTCATCCTCACCCTGCCCCTAACCCTAACCCTAATCCTAACCCTCACGCTCACCCTCACACTTACCCTAACCCTAACTCTAACCCATAGCCTGAGCCTCACCCTCACCCTCACCTTCATATTAACCCTCACCGTCTTCCTCTCCCTAACCCTATCTCTAACCCTAACCCTAACCCTCACCCTCACCCACACCCTCACCGTAACCCTAACCCTAACACTAAGCCTAAGCCTAACCTTTACCCTCACCCTAACCCTAACACTAAACTTTACACTAACACTCACCCTAAACCTCACACTCACCCTCACCCTAAACCTCACCCTAACACTCAACCTAACACTTACCCTTACGCTAAACTTCACCCTCACCCTCACCCTCACCCTAACCCTAACCCTAACCCTAAACCTTACCATAACCCTAACCCTAACACTCACCCTCACCATCACCCTAACTCCAATCCTAACCCTAACCCTAACCTTAACCCTCACCCTAAACCTAACCCTCACTTTTACCCTCACCTTCACCCTCACCCTCACTCTAACCCTAACCCTTACTCTAACCCTCACCCAAACCTAATACTCACGCTCACCCTCAACTTCACCCTAACCCTAACCCTAACCCTAATCCTAAACCTAACCATAACCCTAACCTTCACCCTCACCCTCACCCTAAACCTAACCCTCACCCTGACCCTCACCCTAACACTACCCCTAACCTAAACCCTAACCCTAACCCTCAAACTCACTTTCACCCTAATGCTCACCATCACCCTCACCCTCATCCTAACCCTAACACTAACCCTCACCCTCACTCTACCCCTAATCTTAACCCTAACCCTAACCCTAACCTTCACCCTCACCCTCACCCTAACACTCACCCTGACCATCACCCTCACACTCACCTTCACCCTAACCTTCATGCTAACCTTCACCCTAACCCTAACCCGAACCCTAACCCTCACCCTCTCCCTAACCCTAACCCTAACACTAATTCTCACGCTCACACTCACCCTCACCCTAACCCTAAGCCTAACCCTAACCCTCTCGCTAACCCTCACACTTACCCTAACACTAACTCTAACCCTGACAATAAGCCTCATCCTTACCCTCACCCTCACATTAACCCTCACCGTCTTCCTCTCCCTAACCATAACCCTAACCCTAACCCTAACCCTAACCCTAACCCTCACCCTCACTATCACACTCACCCTCACGCTAACCCTAACCCTAACCCTCAACCTACCTTCACCCTAATCCTCACCATCACCCAATCCTCACACTCATTCTCACCTCAACCCTAAGCTTCAACCTCACCCTCACCGTCACCCTAACCCTAACCCTAACCCTCACACTCATCGTAACCCTAACCCAAACCCGAACCCTCACCCTAACCCTGACCCTAACCTTAACCCTCATCCTCACCCTCACACTTACTCTCACCCTCACCCTCACCCTAACACTCACCTCACCAGCACCCTCACCCTCACCCTCACCCTACCCCTCACCCTAACACTCAACCTCACACTCACCCTCACCCTAATCCTCACCCTCCCCGTCCCCCCTAAAACTCACCCTCACCTTTACCCTCACCCTTACCATAACCCTCACCCTAACCCTAATCCTAGCCCTAACCCTAACCCTAATACTCACCCTTACCATCACGCTCACCCTAACCCTAACCCTAACACTCAACCTCACCCTCACCCTCACCCTAACACTCAACCTACCCTAACCCTCACCCTCACCCTAACCCTAACACTAACCCTCACCCTCACTCTAACCCTCACCCGCACCCTCAACCTCAGACTCACCCTAACTTTAACACTAACCCTAACCCTAACCCTCAAACTCACCTTTACCCTAATTCTCACCCACAACCTCACACTCACCCTCACCTTCACCCTAACCCGAACCCTAACCCTAACCTTAACCCTCACCCTCACACTCACCCTAACCCTAACCTTAACCCTCACCCTAACCCTAACCCTAACTCTCACCCTCACCCTCACGCTCACTCTAACCTTAACCCTAACCCTCACGCTCACCCTCACACTTACCCTAACCCTAAATCTAACCCTGACCCTGAGCCTCACGCTTACCCTCACCCTCACATTAACTCTCACCATCTTCATCTCCCTAACCCTAACCCTAACCCTTACCCTAACCCTCACCCTCACCCTCACCCTCAACCTAATCCTAACGCTAACCCTCAACCTCACCTTCAACCTAATCCTCACCCTCACCCTCATCCTCACCCTCACCCTCACCCTAACCCTCACCCTCACACTCACACTCACACTCACCCTAACCCTAACCTTAACCCTCACACTCACCCTAACCCTCACCCTCACCCTAACCCTACCCCTAACCCTAAACTTAACCCTAACACTAACGCTAACACTAACACTCACCCTCACCATCACCCTCACCCTCACTCTCACCATAACCCTCACCCTAACCCTAACCCTAACCCTAAACTTAACCCTAGCTTACAACTCACCTTAATCCTAAACTTAACCCTCATTCTCACCCTCATCATCACCCTCACCCTAACACTCACCCTCACTCTAACCCTCACCCTAACACTAACCTTAACCCTCACCCTAACCCTAACCCTAACTCTCACCCTCACCCTCACCCTCATCCTAACACTCATCCTTACCATCACCCTCACCCTCAACCTAATCCTCACCCTAACACTAACCCTAACCCTAACCCTAACACTCACCCTCACCCTCACCCTAACCCTAACCCTAACCCTCACCCCTAACACTAACCCTGACCCTCACCCTCACACTCACCCTAACACTTACCCTCACCCTCAATTTTACCCTAACAATCACCCTAACCCTAACCCTAACCCTCACCCTAACACTAACCATCACCCTCACCCTCACCGTAACTCTAACCCTAAACCTGACCATAACCCTAACCGTAACCCTAAACTTAACCCTCACCCTAACCCTAAACCTCACCCTCACCCTAACACTCACCCGCACCCTTATCCTCACCCTCATTCTAACCCTCACACTAGCAGTAACCATAATCCTAAACCTAACACTCACCGTCACCCTCACCCTCACCCTAACATTGACGTCACCCCCACCCTCACACTCACACTAACCTTCACCCTAATCCTAACCCTAACACTAAGCCTAATCCTAACACTCACCTTCACCCTCACCCTCAAACTAACACTGACCCTCACCCTCACCCTAACCCTAACCCTAACTCTAACCCTAACCCAAACCTAAGACTCACCCTCACCCTCAACTTCACCCTAACCCTTACCCTAACCCTAATCCTAACCCTAACCATAATCCTAACCTTAACCCTCAACCTAAACCTTACCCTAACCCTCAACCTCACCCTCACCCTCACCCTAACCCTAACCCTAACACTAACCCTAAACCTCAAACTCACCTTCACACTAATGCTCACCCTCACCCTCACCCTGACCCTAACCCTAACCCCAACCATCACCCTCACCCTAACCCTAACCCTAACTCTAATGCTCACGCTCACCATCACACTTACCCTAACCCTAAACCTCACCCCTACCCCGAACCCTAACCCTCACCCTCACACTCACCCTAACCCTAACCCTAACTCTAATGCTCACGCTCACCATCACACTTACCCTAACCCTAACTCTAACCCTGACCCTGATCCTCACCCTCACCTTCACCCTCACATTAACCCTCACCGTCTTCCTCTCCCTAACCCTAACCCTAACCCTCACCCTCACCCTCACCGTCACCCTCACCCTCAGACTAACCCTAACCCTAACCCTCAACCTCACCTTCACCCTAATCCTCACCCTCACCCTCATACTTACCCTCACCCTCACCCTAACCCTAACCCTAACCCTAATCCTCACCCCACCCTCACGCTCACCCTAACCCTCACCCTAAAACTCAACCTCACCCTCACCCTCACCCTAAACCTCACCCTCACCCTAACCCTCACCCTCACCCTCACCCTCACCCTCACCCTAACCCTCACCCTCACGCTCACCTTCACCCTAACCCTATCCCTAAACATAACCCTAACCCTAACATTCACCCTCACCCTCACCCTAAACCTCACCCGCACCCTCACCCTCACTCTTACCCTCACTCTAAGCCTAACCCTAACGCTAACCCTAACCCTAACACTCACCCTTACCCTCACCCTCACCCTAACCCTCACCCTAACCCTAACACTAACACCTAACCTTCACCCTAACACTAACCCTAACCTCACTTTCACCGCACCTTCACCCTCACCCTAACCCTCACCCTAACCCTAAACATACCCTAACCCTAACCCTAAAACTCACCCTCACCCTCACCCTAACCCTAACCCTAACAATAACTCTAACCTTAACCCTCACCCTAACCCTAATCCTCACCCTCACCCTAACATTCACACTCAACCTCACCCTCATTCTCACCCTAACCCTAACCCTAACCCTAACCCACACACTCACTCTCACACTCACCCTCAACCTGACCTTCACCCTCACCCTAACCCTAACCCTAAACCTAACCCACACTCCTAACCCTAACCCTCACCCTCACCCTCACCCTCACTCTAACCCTCACCCTAACACTCACCTTCACCCTCACCCTAACCATAACCCTAATCCTTACTCTAACCCTAACTCTAACCCTAACCCTAACCCTCACCCTAACCCTAACCCTCACCCTCACCCTCAGCCTACCATTCACCCTCACCCTCATCCTCAAACTCACACTAACCCTCACGCTAACCCTAACCCTAACCCTAACACTCACCTTCACCCTCAACCTCACCCTCACCCTAACACTCACCTCACCCTCACCCTAACTCTAACCCTAACAATAACACTCACCCTCACCCTCACACTCACCCTCACGCTCACCCTCAAACTCACCCTCACCCTAACACTAACCCTAACTCTAACCCTCACCCTCACCCTAAGCCTAACACTAACCTCAACACTTACCCTCGCCCTAACCCAACCCTAACCCTCACCCTCACCCTAACCCTAACCCTAACACTAACACTAACCCTAACCCTCAATCTCACCCAAACCTTAACCCTAAACCTAACCCTAACCCTCTACCTCACCTTGAGCCAAATCTTCAGCCTCACCCTCATCCTCACCCTGACCCTCACCCTCACCCTAACCCTACCCCTCACCCTCACCCTAACACTAACCCTAACCCTCACCCTCACCCTAACCCTAACCCTCACCCTAAACCTCACCCTCACCCTAACCCTCAACCTCACCCTTACCCTAAACCTCACCCTAACCCTCAACCTCACACTCACCCTCAACCTAACCTTCACCCTCACCCTCACCCTAACACTCACCCTGACCCTTACCCTCACCTAAACCTAACACTAACCCTAACACTCACCCTAACACTAACCCTCACATTCACCCTCACACTCACCCTAACACTCACCCTCACCCTCAATTTTACCCTAACCCTCACCCTAACACTAACCCTAACCCTAACCCTCATCCTAACACTAACCATCACCCTCACCCTAACACTGACACTCAACCTCACCCTCATTCTCACCCTAACCCTAACCCTAACCCACACCCTCACTCTCACCCTCACCCTAAATCTGACCCTCACCCTAACCCTAACCCTAACCCTAACCCTAACCCACAACCTAACCCTAACCCTCACCCTCACCATCACTCTAACCCTCACCCTAACACTCACCTTCACCCTTAACCTAACCCTAATCCTTATTCTAAACCTAACCCTAACCCTAACCTTAACCCTCACACTAACCCTAACCCTCACCCACACCCTCAGCCTACCATTCACCCTCACCCTCATCCTCAAACTCACACTAACCCTCACGCAAACCCTAACCCTAACCCTAACCCTCACCTTCACCCTCAACCTCACCCTCACCCTAACACTCACCCTCACCCTCACCCTAACCCTCACATTAACTCTAAACCTAACCCTAACCCTCACCCTCACCCTCACCCTCACCCTCAAACTCACCCTCACCCTCACCCTAACACTAAACCTAACTCTAACCCTCACACTCACCCTAAGCTTAACCCTAACCTCAACACTTACCCTCGCCCTAACCCAACCCTAACCCTCACCCTCACCCTTAGCCTCATCCTAACATTCACCCTGACCCTAACCCTCACCCTCAACCTAACCCTAACCCTAACACTAACCCTAACCCTCAATCTCAACCAAACATTAACACTAACCCTAACCCTAACCCTCTACCTCACCTTCAGCCAAATCTTCAGCCTCACCCTCATCCTCACCCTGACCCTGACCCTCAACCTCACCCTAACCCTAACCCTCACCCTCACCCTAACACTAACCCTAACCCTAACCCTCACCCTCACCCTAACCCTAACCCTCACCCTAAACCTCACCCTCACCCTAACCATAACCCTCACCCTCACCCTTACCCTCAACCTCACCCTAACCCTCAACCTCACACTCACCCTCACCCTAACCTTCACATTCACCCTCACCCTAACACTCACCCTGAAACTTACCCTCACCCTAACCCTAACACTAACCTAACACTCGCCCTCACCCTAACACTTACCCTAAAACTCAACCTCACCCTCACCATAAATCTCACCCTCACCCTCATCCTCACCCTCACCCTCACCCTACACTCACCCTCACCCTAATCCTCATCATAACCCTAACCATAACCCTAACACTCACACTCACCCTCACCCTAACCGTAACCCTAACCCTAACCTTAACCTTAACTCTCACCCTAAAACTAACCCTCACCCACACCCTCACCCTCACCCTAACCCTCACCCTCACCCTCACACTCACCCTCACCATATCCCTCACCCTTACCCTAACCCTAACCCTAACCCTAACACTCACCCTCTCCCTCATCCTAACACTCAAACTCACTCTCACCCTCACCCTCACCCTATCCCTAATCCTAACACTAACACTCACTCTCACCCTCAACCTCACCCTCACCCTCACCCTCACCCTCAGCCTAACATTCACACTCACACTCACCCTCACCCTGACACTCACCCTCACGCTCACCCTAAACCTATCCCTAACCCTAACCTTAACCTTAACTCTCACCCTAACCCTAACATTCACCCACACCCTCACCCTCAACCTCACCCTAACCCTCACCCTCACCCTCACACTCACTCTCACCATATCCCTCACCCTAACCCTAACCCTAACACTCACCCTCACCCTAACCCTCACACTAACACTGACATTCACCCACACCCTAAACCAAACCCTAACCCTATCCCTAAGCTTAACCCTCACCCTAACACTCTCCCTCACACTCACCGTCACCCTAACACTCACTCTCACCCTCACCCTCACCCTCACCATAACCCTAACCCTAACACTAACCTTTAGACTAAACCTCACCCTAACCCTCACCCTCACCCTCACCCTAAACCTCACCCTAACACTCAACCTAACCCTCACCCTCTCGCTAAAATTCACCCTCACCCTCACCCTCACCCTAACACTCACCCTCACCCTCACCCTCACACTAACCCTCAGCCTAATCCTAACCCTAACCCTAACCCTAACCATAACACTCCCCCCTCACCCTAATCCTTCCCCTAACCCTAACCCTCATTCTCACTCTCACCCTCACCCTCACCCTCACCCTCACACTCACCCTCACCCTCACCCTAACCCTAACCCTAACACTAACCTTTAGACTAAACCTCACCCTAACCCTCATTCTCACCCTCACCCTAAACCTCACCCTAACACTCAACCTAACACTCACCCTCTCGCTAAAATTCACCCTCACCCTCAACCTCACCCTCACCCTCACCGTAACCCTCACACTAACACTCATCCTCATCCTCACCCTCCCTAACACTCAAACTCACCTTCACCCTCACGCTCACGGTAACCCTAACCCTAAACCTAACACTAACCCTAACCCTAACACTCACCCTCACCCTCACCCTAACCCTAAACCTAACTTTAACCCTAACCCTAACCCTAACCCTAACCCTAACCTTAACCCTCATCCTAAACCTAACCCTAACCCTAACCCTCACTCTAACTCTAACCCTCACCCTCACTGTCACCCTCACCCTCACCCTCACCCTAAACCTAACCCTAACCCTTACCGTAACCCTAAACCTAACCCTAACCCTAAACTTAACCCTCAACCTAACCCTAACCCTCACCCTCACCCTCACACTCACTCTAACACTCACCTTTAACCTCACCCTCATTCTCACCCTAACCCTAACACTAACCCTAACATTAACCTTAACCCTCACCCTAACCCTAAACCACACCGTCACTCTCACCCTCACACTCACCCTAACCCTAATACTCACCCTCATCCTCACCCTCACACTCACCCTCACCCTAAACCTCTCCCTAACCCTAACCATAATCCTAACCCTCACCCTAACCCTAACCCTCACCCTCAACCTCAATCTAAACTCACCCTAAGACTCACCTTCACCCTCACCCTAACCCTAACCCTATCCCTAACCCTAACCCTAACCCTAACCCTAACCCTAACCCTAACCCTAACCTTAACCCTCATCCTAACCCTAACCCTGACGGTCACCCTCATCCTAGCATGAACCCTCACCCTCATCCACAAACTCACACTAACACTCACGCTAACCCTAACCCTAACATTAACCCTAACACTCACCCTCACCCTCAACCTCACCCTCACCCTCATCCACACCCTAAACCTCACCCTCATCCTCACCCTAACCTAACCCTCACCCTAAGCCTAAACCTAACCCTAACACTCACCCTCACCCTCACCCTAACCCTAACCCTAACCCTAAACTTAACCCTCACCCTAAGCCTAACCCTAACCGTCACCCTCACCCTCACCCTTTCTCTAACACTCACTCTAACACTGAACCTCACCCTGAACCTAAACCTAATGCTAACTCTAACCCTAACCTTAACCCTCACCCTAACCCTCACCTTCAACCTCACCCTAACACTCACCCTCACCCTCACCCTCACACTAACCCTCAGCCTAATCCTAACCCTAACCCTAACCCTAACCCTAACACTCCCCCCTCACCCTAATCCTTCCCTAACCCTAACCCTCATCCTCACCCTCACCCTCACCCTCACTCTCACCCTCACCCTCACCCTCACCGTAACCCTAACCCTAACACTAACTTTTAGACTAAACCTCACCCTAACCCTCACACTCACCCTCACCCTAAACCGCACCCTGACACTCAACCTAACACTCACCCTCTCGCTAAAATTCATCCTCACCCTCACCCTCACCCTCACCCTCACCGTAACCCTCACCCTAATACTCATCCTCATCCTCACCTTCTCCCTAACACTCAAACTCACCTACACCCTCACCCTCACCCTAACCCTAACCCTAAACCTAACACTATCCCTAACCCTCACCCTCACCCTCACCCTAAACCTAACCCTAACACTCAACCTAACACTCACCCTCTCGCTAAAATTCACCCTCATCCTCACCCTCACCCTCAGCGTAACCCTCACCCTAACACTCATCCTCATCCTCACCCTCTCCCTAACACTCAAATTCACCGTCACCCTAACCCTCACCCTAACCCTAACCCTAAACCTAACACTAACCCTAACCCTAACACTCACCCTCACCCTCACCCTAACACTAACCCTAACTTTAACCCTAACCCCAACCCTAACCCTAACCTTAACCCTCATCCTAACCCTAACCCTCACTCTAAACCTAACCCTCACCCTCACTGTCACCCTCACCCTCACCCTCATCCTAAACCTAACCCTAACACTTACCCTAACCCTAAACCTAACTCAAATCCTAAACTTAACCCTCAACCTAACCCTAACCCTCACCCTCACACTCACCCTAACACTCACCCTTAGCCTCACCCTCATTCTCACCCTAACCCTAACACTAACCCTAACACTAACCTTAACCCTCACCCTAACCCTAACCCTAAACCACACCCTCACTCTCACCCTCACACTCACCCTAACCCTAATACTCACCCTCATCCTCACCCTCACACTCACCCTCAACCTAACCCTCTCCCTAACCCTAACCCTAACCATAATCCTAACCCTCACCCTAACCCTAACCCTCACCCTCAACCTCAATCTAACACTCACCCTAACACTCACCTTCACCCTCACCCTAACCCAAACCCTAACCCTAACCCTAACCCTAAACCTAACCTTAACCCTCATCCTAACCCTAACCCTGACCGTCACCCTCATCCTAACATGAACCCTCACCCCCATCCACAAACTCACACTAACACTCATGCTAACCCTAACCCTAACATTAACCCTAACACGCACCCTCACCCTCAACCTCACCCTCACCCTCATCCACACCCTAAACCTCACCCTGATCCTCACCCTAACCTAACCCTCACCATAAGCCTAACCCTAACCCTAACACTCACCCTCACCCTCACCCTAACCCTCACACTAACACTCACCCTCACCCTCACCCTCACCCTAACCCTAACCCTAACCCTAACCCTAACCCTAAACTTAACCCTCACCCTAAGCCTAACCCTAACCGTCACCCTCACCCTCACCCTTTCTCTAACACTCACTCTAACATTGAACCTCACCCTGAACCTAAACCTAATGCTAACTCTTACCCTAAACTTAACCCTCACCCTTACCCTCACCCTCAACCTCACCCTAACACTCACCCTCACCCTCACACTAACCCTCAGCCTAACCCTAACCCTAACACTAACCCTAACCCTAACCGTAACACTCCCCCTCACCCTAATCTTTCCCTAACCCTAACCCTCATCCTCACCCTCACCCTCACCCTCACCCTCACTCTCACCCTCACACTCACCCTCACACTCACTCTCACCCTCAAGCTCACACTCACCCTAAATCTCACCATAACCCTAACCCTTATCTTACCCCTTACCCTAACCCTAAAACTAACCCTCATCTTCACTTTCACCCTAACACTCACCCTGACTCTCACCCTCATTCTCACCCTCACCCTAACCCTCACCCTAACACTCACCCTCACACTCATCCTCATCCTAACCCTCACCCTCACCCTAATCATAACCCTAACCCTCATCTTCAGCCTTACCCTCACCCTCACATTAACCCTCACCGTCACCCTCACACTAACACTCACCCTAACCCTACCCCTCAACTTCACCTTCACCCTAATCCTCACCATCACCATCATCCTCACCCTCACCCTAACCCTAACCCTAACCCTAACCCTAACCCTAAACCTAACCTTAACCCTCACCCTCACCCTCATCCTAACGCTAACCCTAACCCTAAACCTAACCTTAACCCTCACCATCACCCTCATCCTCACCCTAATCCTAACCCTAAACTTAACCCTCAACCTGACCCTTACCCTAACCCTCACCCTCACACTCACCCTCACATTAACCTTCACTGTCACCCTCACACTAAACCTCACCCTAACCCTAACCCTCACCCTCAACCTCACCCTAACACTCACCCTAACACTCACCCACACACTCATCCTCATCCTAACCCTCACCCTAACCCTAACCTTAACCCTAACCATAACCCTAACCCTGAACCTACCCCTAACCTTACCCCTAACCCTAAACCTCATCCTAACCCTAACCCTTACCCTAAAATTAACACTCACCTTCACCCTCACCCTAACCCTAACCCTAACCCTTACCCTAAACCTAACCCGAACCCTGACCTTAACCCTCACCCTAACCCTCACCCTCAACCTCAGATTAACTTTCACCCTCACCCTCATCCTAATACTCACACTAACACTCACGCTAACCCTAACCCTAAACCTAACACTCACCCTCACCCTCACCCTCACCCTAACACTCAACCCCACCCTCACCCTAACCCTCACCCTAATCCTAACCCTAACACTTACCCTCACCCTCACCCTCACCCTAATCCTCACCCTAACTCTCACACTCACCCTCACCCTTACCCTAACCCTAACACTAACCCTGACCCTGACCCTCACCCTCACACTCACACTCACATTAACCCTCATCGTCACCTTCACCCTAACCCTAACACTAAACCTAACCCTCACTCTCACCCTAAACTTAACCCTATCCCTAACACTAACACTAACCTTCTACCTCACCTTCACCCAAATCTTCACCGTCACATTCATCCTCGCCCTCACCCTCACCCTCACCCTAACTGGCACCCTTACACTCACCCTACACTCACCCTCACCCTCACTCTCACCCTCACCCTAATCCTCATCATAACCCTAACCGTAACCCTAACACTCACCCTCACCCTCATCCTAACCCTTAACCTAAGCTAAACCTAACCCTAACCCTATCACTCACCCTCACCCTCACCCTAACCCCAACCCTAACCCTAACCCTAACCTTAACCCTCACCCTAACCCTAACCCTCATCCTCACCCTCACCCTCACCCTAACACTCACCCTCATCCTCACCCTCATTCTAACCTTAACCCTAACACTAACCCTAACACTAAGCCTAACCTTAACCCTCACCCTAAACCTAAAACTAACCCATACACTCACTCTCACCCTCAACCTCACCCTCACCCAAACACTTACCCTCATCCTCACCCTCGCACTCACCCTCACCCTAACCCTCACCTTAACCCTAACCCTAACCCTAACCCTAAACATAACCCTAACCCTCACACTAACCCGAACCCTCACCCTCACCCTCACCCTCACTCTAACCTTCAACCTAACACTCACCTTCACCCTCACCCTAACCCTAACCCTAACCCTTACCCTAACCCTAACCCTAACCCTAACCCTAACCTCAACACTCACCCTAACCCTCACCCTAACACTCACACTAACACTCACCCTCACCCTCACACTAACCCTAACCCTAAACTTAACCCTCACCCTAAGCCTAACCCTAACTGTCACCCTCACCCTCACCCTTTCTCTAACACTCACTCTAACACTGAACCTCACCCTGAACCTAAACCTAATGCTAACTCTAACCCTAACCTTAACCCTCACCCTAACCCTCACCCTCAACCTCACCCTAACACTCACCCTCACCCTCACCCTCACCCTCACACTAACCCTCAGCCTAACCCTAACCCTAACCCTAACCCTAACCGTAACACTCCCCCTCACCCTAATCCTTCCCTAACCCTAACCCTCATCCTCACCCTCACCCTCTCCCTCACCCTCACTCTCACTCTCACCCTCACACTCACCCTCACACTCACCCTCACCCTCAAGCTCACACTCAACCTAAATCTCACCATAACCCTAACCCTTATCTTAACGCTTACCCTAACCCTAAAACTAACCCTCATCTTCACTTTCACCCTAACACTCACCCTGACTCTCACCCTCATTCTCACCCTCACCCTAACCCTCACCCTAACACTCACCCTCACACTCATCCTCATCCTAACCCTCACCCTCACCCTCACCCTAATCGTAACCCTAACCCTCACCTTCAGCCTTACCCTCACCCTCACATTAACCCTCACCGTCACCCTCACACTAACCCTCACCCTAACCCTACCACTCAACTTCACCTTCACCCTAATCCTCACCATCACCATCATCCTCACCCTCACCCTAACCCTCACCCTAACCCTAACCCTCACCCTAAACCTCACCCTCACCATAACCCTCAACCTCACCCTTACCCTAAACCTCACCCTAACACTCAACCTCACACTCACCCTCAACCTAACCTTCACCCTCACCCTCACCCTAACACTCACCCTGACCCTTACCCTCACCTAAACCTAACACT
This sequence comes from Alexandromys oeconomus, assembly GCA_963919705.1. Taxonomy (NCBI): domain Eukaryota; kingdom Metazoa; phylum Chordata; class Mammalia; order Rodentia; family Cricetidae; genus Alexandromys; species Alexandromys oeconomus. The sequence goes on along the minus strand of CAWTZB010000064.1, from coordinate 55,450,059 downwards.
AACCCTAACACTCACCCTAACACTAACCCTCACATTCACCCTCACACTCACCCTAACACTCACCCTCACCCTCAATTTTACCCTAACCCTCACCCTAACACTAACCCTAACCCTAACCCTCATCCTAACACTAACCATCACCCTCACCCTAACACTGACACTCAACCTCACCCTCATTCTCACCCTAACCCTAACCCTAACCCACACCCTCACTCTCACCCTCACCCTAAATCTGACCCTCACCCTAACCCTAACCCTAACCCTAACCCTAACCCACAACCTAACCCTAACCCTCACCCTCACCATCACTCTAACCCTCACCCTAACACTCACCTTCACCCTTAACCTAACCCTAATCCTTATTCTAAACCTAACCCTAACCCTAACCTTAACCCTCACACTAACCCTAACCCTCACCCACACCCTCAGCCTACCATTCACCCTCACCCTCATCCTCAAACTCACACTAACCCTCACGCAAACCCTAACCCTAACCCTAACCCTCACCTTCACCCTCAACCTCACCCTCACCCTAACACTCACCCTCACCCTCACCCTAACCCTCACATTAACTCTAAACCTAACCCTAACCCTCACCCTCACCCTCACCCTCACCCTCAAACTCACCCTCACCCTCACCCTAACACTAAACCTAACTCTAACCCTCACACTCACCCTAAGCTTAACCCTAACCTCAACACTTACCCTCGCCCTAACCCAACCCTAACCCTCACCCTCACCCTTAGCCTCATCCTAACATTCACCCTGACCCTAACCCTCACCCTCAACCTAACCCTAACCCTAACACTAACCCTAACCCTCAATCTCAACCAAACATTAACACTAACCCTAACCCTAACCCTCTACCTCACCTTCAGCCAAATCTTCAGCCTCACCCTCATCCTCACCCTGACCCTGACCCTCAACCTCACCCTAACCCTAACCCTCACCCTCACCCTAACACTAACCCTAACCCTAACCCTCACCCTCACCCTAACCCTAACCCTCACCCTAAACCTCACCCTCACCCTAACCATAACCCTCACCCTCACCCTTACCCTCAACCTCACCCTAACCCTCAACCTCACACTCACCCTCACCCTAACCTTCACATTCACCCTCACCCTAACACTCACCCTGAAACTTACCCTCACCCTAACCCTAACACTAACCTAACACTCGCCCTCACCCTAACACTTACCCTAAAACTCAACCTCACCCTCACCATAAATCTCACCCTCACCCTCATCCTCACCCTCACCCTCACCCTACACTCACCCTCACCCTAATCCTCATCATAACCCTAACCATAACCCTAACACTCACACTCACCCTCACCCTAACCGTAACCCTAACCCTAACCTTAACCTTAACTCTCACCCTAAAACTAACCCTCACCCACACCCTCACCCTCACCCTAACCCTCACCCTCACCCTCACACTCACCCTCACCATATCCCTCACCCTTACCCTAACCCTAACCCTAACCCTAACACTCACCCTCTCCCTCATCCTAACACTCAAACTCACTCTCACCCTCACCCTCACCCTATCCCTAATCCTAACACTAACACTCACTCTCACCCTCAACCTCACCCCTCACCCTCACCCTCACCCTCAGCCTAACATTCACACTCACACTCACCCTCACCCTGACACTCACCCTCACGCTCACCCTAAACCTATCCCTAACCCTAACCTTAACCTTAACTCTCACCCTAACCCTAACATTCACCCACACCCTCACCCTCAACCTCACCCTAACCCTCACCCTCACCCTCACACTCACTCTCACCATATCCCTCACCCTAACCCTAACCCTAACACTCACCCTCACCCTAACCCTCACACTAACACTGACATTCACCCACACCCTAAACCAAACCCTAACCCTATCCCTAAGCTTAACCCTCACCCTAACACTCTCCCTCACACTCACCGTCACCCTAACACTCACTCTCACCCTCACCCTCACCCTCACCATAACCCTAACCCTAACACTAACCTTTAGACTAAACCTCACCCTAACCCTCACCCTCACCCTCACCCTAAACCTCACCCTAACACTCAACCTAACACTCACCCTCTCGCTAAAATTCACCCTCACCCTCACCCTCACCCTAACACTCACCCTCACCCTCACCCTCACACTAACCCTCAGCCTAATCCTAACCCTAACCCTAACCCTAACCATAACACTCCCCCTCACCCTAATCCTTCCCTAACCCTAACCCTCATTCTCACTCTCACCCTCACCCTCACCCTCACCCTCACACTCACCCTCACCCTCACCCTAACCCTAACCCTAACACTAACCTTTAGACTAAACCTCACCCTAACCCTCATTCTCACCCTCACCCTAAACCTCACCCTAACACTCAACCTAACACTCACCCTCTCGCTAAAATTCACCCTCACCCTCAACCTCACCCTCACCCTCACCGTAACCCTCACACTAACACTCATCCTCATCCTCACCCTCCCTAACACTCAAACTCACCTTCACCCTCACGCTCACGGTAACCCTAACCCTAAACCTAACACTAACCCTAACCCTAACACTCACCCTCACCCTCACCCTAACCCTAAACCTAACTTTAACCCTAACCCTAACCCTAACCCTAACCCTAACCTTAACCCTCATCCTAAACCTAACCCTAACCCTAACCCTCACTCTAACTCTAACCCTCACCCTCACTGTCACCCTCACCCTCACCCTCACCCTAAACCTAACCCTAACCCTTACCGTAACCCTAAACCTAACCCTAACCCTAAACTTAACCCTCAACCTAACCCTAACCCTCACCCTCACCCTCACACTCACTCTAACACTCACCTTTAACCTCACCCTCATTCTCACCCTAACCCTAACACTAACCCTAACATTAACCTTAACCCTCACCCTAACCCTAAACCACACCGTCACTCTCACCCTCACACTCACCCTAACCCTAATACTCACCCTCATCCTCACCCTCACACTCACCCTCACCCTAAACCTCTCCCTAACCCTAACCATAATCCTAACCCTCACCCTAACCCTAACCCTCACCCTCAACCTCAATCTAAACTCACCCTAAGACTCACCTTCACCCTCACCCTAACCCTAACCCTATCCCTAACCCTAACCCTAACCCTAACCCTAACCCTAACCCTAACCCTAACCTTAACCCTCATCCTAACCCTAACCCTGACGGTCACCCTCATCCTAGCATGAACCCTCACCCTCATCCACAAACTCACACTAACACTCACGCTAACCCTAACCCTAACATTAACCCTAACACTCACCCTCACCCTCAACCTCACCCTCACCCTCATCCACACCCTAAACCTCACCCTCATCCTCACCCTAACCTAACCCTCACCCTAAGCCTAAACCTAACCCTAACACTCACCTCACCCTCACCCTAACCCTAACCCTAACCCTAAACTTAACCCTCACCCTAAGCCTAACCCTAACCGTCACCCTCACCCTCACCCTTTCTCTAACACTCACTCTAACACTGAACCTCACCCTGAACCTAAACCTAATGCTAACTCTAACCCTAACCTTAACCCTCACCCTAACCCTCACCTTCAACCTCACCCTAACACTCACCCTCACCCTCACCCTCACACTAACCCTCAGCCTAATCCTAACCCTAACCCTAACCCTAACCCTAACACTCCCCCCTCACCCTAATCCTTCCCTAACCCTAACCCTCATCCTCACCCTCACCCTCACCCTCACTCTCACCCTCACCCTCACCCTCACCGTAACCCTAACCCTAACACTAACTTTTAGACTAAACCTCACCCTAACCCTCACACTCACCCTCACCCTAAACCGCACCCTGACACTCAACCTAACACTCACCCTCTCGCTAAAATTCATCCTCACCCTCACCCTCACCCTCACCCTCACCGTAACCCTCACCCTAATACTCATCCTCATCCTCACCTTCTCCCTAACACTCAAACTCACCTACACCCTCACCCCTCACCCTAACCCTAACCCTAAACCTAACACTATCCCTAACCCTCACCCTCACCCTCACCCTAAACCTAACCCTAACACTCAACCTAACACTCACCCTCTCGCTAAAATTCACCCTCATCCTCACCCTCACCCTCAGCGTAACCCTCACCCTAACACTCATCCTCATCCTCACCCTCTCCCTAACACTCAAATTCACCGTCACCCTAACCCTCACCCTAACCCTAACCCTAAACCTAACACTAACCCTAACCCTAACACTCACCCTCACCCTCACCCTAACACTAACCCTAACTTTAACCCTAACCCCAACCCTAACCCTAACCTTAACCCTCATCCTAACCCTAACCCTCACTCTAAACCTAACCCTCACCCTCACTGTCACCCTCACCCTCACCCTCATCCTAAACCTAACCCTAACACTTACCCTAACCCTAAACCTAACTCAAATCCTAAACTTAACCCTCAACCTAACCCTAACCCTCACCCTCACACTCACCCTAACACTCACCCTTAGCCTCACCCTCATTCTCACCCTAACCCTAACACTAACCCTAACACTAACCTTAACCCTCACCCTAACCCTAACCCTAAACCACACCCTCACTCTCACCCTCACACTCACCCTAACCCTAATACTCACCCTCATCCTCACCCTCACACTCACCCTCAACCTAACCCTCTCCCCTAACCCTAACCCTAACCATAATCCTAACCCTCACCCTAACCCTAACCCTCACCCTCAACCTCAATCTAACACTCACCCTAACACTCACCTTCACCCTCACCCTAACCCAAACCCTAACCCTAACCCTAACCCTAAACCTAACCTTAACCCTCATCCTAACCCTAACCCTGACCGTCACCCTCATCCTAACATGAACCCTCACCCCCATCCACAAACTCACACTAACACTCATGCTAACCCTAACCCTAACATTAACCCTAACACGCACCCTCACCCTCAACCTCACCCTCACCCTCATCCACACCCTAAACCTCACCCTGATCCTCACCCTAACCTAACCCTCACCATAAGCCTAACCCTAACCCTAACACTCACCCTCACCCTCACCCTAACCCTCACACTAACACTCACCCTCACCCTCACCCTCACCCTAACCCTAACCCTAACCCTAACCCTAACCCTAAACTTAACCCTCACCCTAAGCCTAACCCTAACCGTCACCCTCACCCTCACCCTTTCTCTAACACTCACTCTAACATTGAACCTCACCCTGAACCTAAACCTAATGCTAACTCTTACCCTAAACTTAACCCTCACCCTTACCCTCACCCTCAACCTCACCCTAACACTCACCCTCACCCTCACACTAACCCTCAGCCTAACCCTAACCCTAACACTAACCCTAACCCTAACCGTAACACTCCCCCCTCACCCTAATCTTTCCCTAACCCTAACCCTCATCCTCACCCTCACCCTCACCCTCACCCTCACTCTCACCCTCACACTCACCCTCACACTCACTCTCACCCTCAAGCTCACACTCACCCTAAATCTCACCATAACCCTAACCCTTATCTTACCCCTTACCCTAACCCTAAAACTAACCCTCATCTTCACTTTCACCCTAACACTCACCCTGACTCTCACCCTCATTCTCACCCTCACCCTAACCCTCACCCTAACACTCACCCTCACACTCATCCTCATCCTAACCCTCACCCTCACCCTAATCATAACCCTAACCCTCATCTTCAGCCTTACCCTCACCCTCACATTAACCCTCACCGTCACCCTCACACTAACACTCACCCTAACCCTACCCCTCAACTTCACCTTCACCCTAATCCTCACCATCACCATCATCCTCACCCTCACCCTAACCCTAACCCTAACCCTAACCCTAACCCTAAACCTAACCTTAACCCTCACCCTCACCCTCATCCTAACGCTAACCCTAACCCTAAACCTAACCTTAACCCTCACCATCACCCTCATCCTCACCCTAATCCTAACCCTAAACTTAACCCTCAACCTGACCCTTACCCTAACCCTCACCCTCACACTCACCCTCACATTAACCTTCACTGTCACCCTCACACTAAACCTCACCCTAACCCTAACCCTCACCCTCAACCTCACCCTAACACTCACCCTAACACTCACCCACACACTCATCCTCATCCTAACCCTCACCCTAACCCTAACCTTAACCCTAACCATAACCCTAACCCTGAACCTACCCCTAACCTTACCCCTAACCCTAAACCTCATCCTAACCCTAACCCTTACCCTAAAATTAACACTCACCTTCACCCTCACCCTAACCCTAACCCTAACCCTTACCCTAAACCTAACCCGAACCCTGACCTTAACCCTCACCCTAACCCTCACCCTCAACCTCAGATTAACTTTCACCCTCACCCTCATCCTAATACTCACACTAACACTCACGCTAACCCTAACCCTAAACCTAACACTCACCCTCACCCTCACCCTCACCCTAACACTCAACCCCACCCTCACCCTAACCCTCACCCTAATCCTAACCCTAACACTTACCCTCACCCTCACCCTCACCCTAATCCTCACCCTAACTCTCACACTCACCCTCACCCTTACCCTAACCCTAACACTAACCCTGACCCTGACCCTCACCCTCACACTCACACTCACATTAACCCTCATCGTCACCTTCACCCTAACCCTAACACTAAACCTAACCCTCACTCTCACCCTAAACTTAACCCTATCCCTAACACTAACACTAACCTTCTACCTCACCTTCACCCAAATCTTCACCGTCACCTTCATCCTCGCCCCTCACCCTCACCCTCACCCTAACTGGCACCCTTACACTCACCCTACACTCACCCTCACCCTCACTCTCACCCTCACCCTAATCCTCATCATAACCCTAACCGTAACCCTAACACTCACCCTCACCCTCATCCTAACCCTTAACCTAAGCTAAACCTAACCCTAACCCTATCACTCACCCTCACCCTCACCCTAACCCCAACCCTAACCCTAACCCTAACCTTAACCCTCACCCTAACCCTAACCCTCATCCTCACCCTCACCCTCACCCTAACACTCACCCTCATCCTCACCCTCATTCTAACCTTAACCCTAACACTAACCCTAACACTAAGCCTAACCTTAACCCTCACCCTAAACCTAAAACTAACCCATACACTCACTCTCACCCTCAACCTCACCCTCACCCAAACACTTACCCTCATCCTCACCCTCGCACTCACCCTCACCCTAACCCTCACCTTAACCCTAACCCTAACCCTAACCCTAAACATAACCCTAACCCTCACACTAACCCGAACCCTCACCCTCACCCTCACCCTCACTCTAACCTTCAACCTAACACTCACCTTCACCCTCACCCTAACCCTAACCCTAACCCTTACCCTAACCCTAACCCTAACCCTAACCCTAACCTCAACACTCACCCTAACCCTCACCCTAACACTCACACTAACACTCACCCTCACCCTCACACTAACCCTAACCCTAAACTTAACCCTCACCCTAAGCCTAACCCTAACTGTCACCCTCACCCTCACCCTTTCTCTAACACTCACTCTAACACTGAACCTCACCCTGAACCTAAACCTAATGCTAACTCTAACCCTAACCTTAACCCTCACCCTAACCCTCACCCTCAACCTCACCCTAACACTCACCCTCACCCTCACCCTCACCCTCACACTAACCCTCAGCCTAACCCTAACCCTAACCCTAACCCTAACCGTAACACTCCCCCCTCACCCTAATCCTTCCCTAACCCTAACCCTCATCCTCACCTCACCCTCTCCCTCACCCTCACTCTCACTCTCACCCTCACACTCACCCTCACACTCACCCTCACCCTCAAGCTCACACTCAACCTAAATCTCACCATAACCCTAACCCTTATCTTAACGCTACCCTAACCCTAAAACTAACCCTCATCTTCACTTTCACCCTAACACTCACCCTGACTCTCACCCTCATTCTCACCCTCACCCTAACCCTCACCCTAACACTCACCCTCACACTCATCCTCATCCTAACCCTCACCCTCACCCTCACCCTAACCGTAACCCTAACCCTCACCTTCAGCCTTACCCTCACCCTCACATTAACCCTCACCGTCACCCTCACACTAACCCTCACCCTAACCCTACCACTCAACTTCACCTTCACCCTAATCCTCACCATCACCATCATCCTCACCCTCACCCTAACCCTCACCCTAACCATAACCCTAACCCTAACCCTAAAACTCACCTTCAAACTAATGTTCACCCTCACCTTCACCCTCACCCTAACCCTAACCCTCACCCTTACCCTCACCCTAAACCTAACATTAACCCTAAGCCTAACCCTAACCCTCACCCTCATCCTAACGCTCACCCTGACCATCACCCTCACCCTCATCTTCACCCTAACACTCACCCTAACCCTAACCCTAACCCTAACCCTCACCCTCACCCTCACCCTCACCCTCACCCTAACCCTAACCCTAAGCCTAACTCTAACCCATACCCTGAGCCTCACCCTCACATTCACCCTCATATTAACCCTCACCGTCTTTCTCTCCCTAAACCTAACCCTAACACTAACCCTCACCCTCACCCTCACACTCACACTCACACTCACCCTCAACCTCACCCTAACCCTAACCCTCAAACTCACCTTCACCCTAATCCTCACCCTCACCCTCATCCTCACCCTCACCCTCACCTTAACACTTACCCTCAACCTCTCCATCACCCTCACCCTAACCCTAACCCTAACCCTAACCCTAAACTTAACCCTCAGCCTAACCCTAAACCTCACTCTCACCCTCACCTTAACCCTCACCCTCCCCCTAACCCTAACCCTAACCCTAATCTCTACTCTCAGCCTTACACTCACCCTCACACTTACCCTAACCCTCATCCTAACATTAACACAAACCCTAACATTTACACTCACCCTAATACTCACACTCACCCTCACCCTTACCCTAACACTCACACTCATGCTAACCCTAACCCTCACCCTAACATTAACACCCACCCTCACGCTAACCCTCACCTTCATCCTCACCCTAACCCTAACCCTAACCCTAACCCTAAACTTAACCCGCACCCCTAACACTAACCATACACCTAACCCTAACCCTATCCTTAATCCTCACCTTAACCCTAACCATAATCCTCACCCTCACCCTCACCCTCAACCTAACTCTCACCCTAACCCTAACCCTAACCCTAACACTAACACTAACCCTAACCCTAACCCTAACCCTCAGCCTCAACCTAAATCTCACCCTAACACTCACCCTCACCCTCACCCTAACACTCACCCTCACACTCACCCTCACCCTAAGACTCACCCTCACCATCACCCTAAACCTCACCCTAACCCTAACCCTAACCCTAAACCTAAAACTCACCTTCAAACTAATATTCACCCTCAACCTCACCCTCACCCTAACCATAACCCTCACCCTTACCCTCACCCTAACCCTAACATTAACCCTAAGCCTAACCCTAACCCTCACCCTCACCCTCATCCTAACGCTCACCCTGACCATCACCCTCACCCTCATCTTCACCCTAATACTCACCCTAACCCTAACCCTAACCCTCACCCTCACCCTAACCCTAACTCTAACCCATACCGTGAGCCTCACCCTCACATTAACCCTCATATTAACCCTCACTGTCTTCCTCTCGCTAACCCTAACCCTAACACTAACCCTCACCCTCACACTCACACTCACACTCACCCTCACCCTCACCCTCATCCTAACACTCACCCTGACCATTATCCTCAACATCACCTTCACCTAACCCTCACCCTAACCCTAACTCTCACCGTCACCCTCACCCTCACCCTAACCCTAAGCATAACACTGACCATAAATCTAACCTTGACCCTCACTCTAACCCTAACCCTAACCCTCACCCTGACCCTCACCTTCACCCTAACACTGACCCTGAACCCTCACCTTCACCCTAACCCTAACCCCTTACACTAACCCTAAACCTTAACATAACCCTAACCCAAACATAACACTCACCCTCAACTTCACACTAACCCTAACCCTAACCCTACCCCTAATCCTAGCACTATCCATAACCCTAACCTTAACCCTCACCCTAACCCTAACCCTAACCCTCACCCTCACACTCACACTCACAATCACCCTAACCCTAACCCTAACCCTCAAACTCACTTTCACCCTAATCCTCACCCACACCCTCACCCTCACTCTCACCCACACCCTAATCATAACCCTTAAACTTACCCTAACCTTAACCCTCACCCTCACACTAAACCTAACCAAAACCTTAACCCTCAACCTAATCCTAACCCTAACTCTCGCCCTCACCTTAACCCTCATCCTAACACTCACCCTGACCATCACCCTCACCCTCAACCAAACCCTCACCCTAACCCTAACCCTAACCCTAACCCTAACCATAACCCTAACCCAAACCCTAACCCTAACCCTAACCCTAACACTAACAATCAACCTCACACTCACCCTAACACTCACCCTCACCCTAACCCTAACCCTAACCCTCACCTTCACCCTTACTCTAACCCTAACCTTAACCCTAACCCTAACCCTAACCTCACCCTAACGCTAACCCTAACACTAATCCTAACCCTAACCTTAACCCTCAACCTCACCCTCACCCTCACCCTCACCCTAACCCTCACCCTAACCCTCACCCTAACCATCACCCTCACCCTCACCCTAACCCTAACCCTAACTCTCAACCTCACCCTCACCCTAATCCTCACCCTCACCCTCATCCTCACCCTTACACTCACCTTAACCCTAACCCTCAACCTCACCCTCACCCTCACCCTCACCTTCACCCTAACCCTAACCCTAACCCTAACCCTAACCCTCACCTCACCCTTACCCTAACACTAAGCCTAACCCTAAGCCTAAACCTAACCCTAACCCTAACCCTAACCCTCACTCTCACCCTCACCCTCATCCTCACCCTGCCCCTAACCCTAACCCTAATCCTAACCCTCACGCTCACCCTCACACTTACCCTAACCCTAACTCTAACCCATAGCCTGAGCCTCACCCTCACCCTCACCTTCATATTAACCCTCACCGTCTTCCTCTCCCTAACCCTATCTCTAACCCTAACCCTAACCCTCACCCTCACCCACACCCTCACCGTAACCCTAACCCTAACACTAAGCCTAAGCCTAACCTTTACCCTCACCCTAACCCTAACACTAAACTTTACACTAACACTCACCCTAAACCTCACACTCACCCTCACCCTAAACCTCACCCTAACACTCAACCTAACACTTACCCTTACGCTAAACTTCACCCTCACCCTCACCCTCACCCTAACCCTAACCCTAACCCTAAACCTTACCATAACCCTAACCCTAACACTCACCCTCACCATCACCCTAACTCCAATCCTAACCCTAACCCTAACCTTAACCCTCACCCTAAACCTAACCCTCACTTTTACCCTCACCTTCACCCTCACCCTCACTCTAACCCTAACCCTTACTCTAACCCTCACCCAAACCTAATACTCACGCTCACCCTCAACTTCACCCTAACCCTAACCCTAACCCTAATCCTAAACCTAACCATAACCCTAACCTTCACCCTCACCCTCACCCTAAACCTAACCCTCACCCTGACCCTCACCCTAACACTACCCCTAACCTAAACCCTAACCCTAACCCTCAAACTCACTTTCACCCTAATGCTCACCATCACCCTCACCCTCATCCTAACCCTAACACTAACCCTCACCCTCACTCTACCCCTAATCTTAACCCTAACCCTAACCCTAACCTTCACCCTCACCCTCACCCTAACACTCACCCTGACCATCACCCTCACACTCACCTTCACCCTAACCTTCACGCTAACCTTCACCCTAACCCTAACCCGAACCCTAACCCTCACCCTCTCCCTAACCCTAACCCTAACACTAATTCTCACGCTCACACTCACCCTCACCCTAACCCTAAGCCTAACCCTAACCCTCTCGCTAACCCTCACACTTACCCTAACACTAACTCTAACCCTGACAATAAGCCTCATCCTTACCCTCACCCTCACATTAACCCTCACCGTCTTCCTCTCCCTAACCATAACCCTAACCCTAACCCTAACCCTAACCCTAACCCTCACCCTCACTATCACACTCACCCTCACGCTAACCCTAACCCTAACCCTCAACCTACCTTCACCCTAATCCTCACCATCACCCAATCCTCACACTCATTCTCACCTCAACCCTAAGCTTCAACCTCACCCTCACCGTCACCCTAACCCTAACCCTAACCCTCACACTCATCGTAACCCTAACCCAAACCCGAACCCTCACCCTAACCCTGACCCTAACCTTAACCCTCATCCTCACCCTCACACTTACTCTCACCCTCACCCTCACCCTAACACTCACCTCACCAGCACCCTCACCCTCACCCTCACCCTACCCCTCACCCTAACACTCAACCTCACACTCACCCTCACCCTAATCCTCACCCTCCCCGTCCCCCTAAAACTCACCCTCACCTTCACCCTCACCCTTACCATAACCCTCACCCTAACCCTAATCCTAGCCCTAACCCTAACCCTAATACTCACCCTTACCATCACGCTCACCCTAACCCTAACCCTAACACTCAACCTCACCCTCACCCTCACCCTAACACTCAACCTACCCTAACCCTCACCCTCACCCTAACCCTAACACTAACCCTCACCCTCACTCTAACCCTCACCCGCACCCTCAACCTCAGACTCACCCTAACTTTAACACTAACCCTAACCCTAACCCTCAAACTCACCTTTACCCTAATTCTCACCCACAACCTCACACTCACCCTCACCTTCACCCTAACCCGAACCCTAACCCTAACCTTAACCCTCACCCTCACACTCACCCTAACCCTAACCTTAACCCTCACCCTAACCCTAACCCTAACTCTCACCCTCACCCTCACGCTCACTCTAACCTTAACCCTAACCCTCACGCTCACCCTCACACTTACCCTAACCCTAAATCTAACCCTGACCCTGAGCCTCACGCTTACCCTCACCCTCACATTAACTCTCACCATCTTCATCTCCCTAACCCTAACCCTAACCCTTACCCTAACCCTCACCCTCACCCTCACCCTCAACCTAATCCTAACGCTAACCCTCAACCTCACCTTCAACCTAATCCTCACCCTCACCCTCATCCTCACCCTCACCCTCACCCTAACCCTCACCCTCACACTCACACTCACACTCACCCTAACCCTAACCTTAACCCTCACACTCACCCTAACCCTCACCCTCACCCTAACCCTACCCCTAACCCTAAACTTAACCCTAACACTAACGCTAACACTAACACTCACCCTCACCATCACCCTCACCCTCACTCTCACCATAACCCTCACCCTAACCCTAACCCTAACCCTAAACTTAACCCTAGCTTACAACTCACCTTAATCCTAAACTTAACCCTCATTCTCACCCTCATCATCACCCTCACCCTAACACTCACCCTCACTCTAACCCTCACCCTAACACTAACCTTAACCCTCACCCTAACCCTAACCCTAACTCTCACCCTCACCCTCACCCTCATCCTAACACTCATCCTTACCATCACCCTCACCCTCAACCTAATCCTCACCCTAACACTAACCCTAACCCTAACCCTAACACTCACCCTCACCCTCACCCTAACCCTAACCCTAACCCTCACCCTAACACTAACCCTGACCCTCACCCTCACACTCACCCTAACACTTACCCTCACCCTCAATTTTACCCTAACAATCACCCTAACCCTAACCCTAACCCTCACCCTAACACTAACCATCACCCTCACCCTCACCGTAACTCTAACCCTAAACCTGACCATAACCCTAACCGTAACCCTAAACTTAACCCTCACCCTAACCCTAAACCTCACCCTCACCCTAACACTCACCCGCACCCTTATCCTCACCCTCATTCTAACCCTCACACTAGCAGTAACCATAATCCTAAACCTAACACTCACCGTCACCCCTCACCCTCACCCTAACATTGACGTCACCCCCACCCTCACACTCACACTAACCTTCACCCTAATCCTAACCCTAACACTAAGCCTAATCCTAACACTCACCTTCACCCTCACCCTCAAACTAACACTGACCCTCACCCTCACCCTAACCCTAACCCTAACTCTAACCCTAACCCAAACCTAAGACTCACCCTCACCCTCAACTTCACCCTAACCCTTACCCTAACCCTAATCCTAACCCTAACCATAATCCTAACCTTAACCCTCAACCTAAACCTTACCCTAACCCTCAACCTCACCCTCACCCTCACCCTAACCCTAACCCTAACACTAACCCTAAACCTCAAACTCACCTTCACACTAATGCTCACCCTCACCCTCACCCTGACCCTAACCCTAACCCCAACCATCACCCTCACCCTAACCCTAACCCTAACTCTAATGCTCACGCTCACCATCACACTTACCCTAACCCTAAACCTCACCCTACCCCCGAACCCTAACCCTCACCCTCACACTCACCCTAACCCTAACCCTAACTCTAATGCTCACGCTCACCATCACACTTACCCTAACCCTAACTCTAACCCTGACCCTGATCCTCACCCTCACCTTCACCCTCACATTAACCCTCACCGTCTTCCTCTCCCTAACCCTAACCCTAACCCTCACCCTCACCCTCACCGTCACCCTCACCCTCAGACTAACCCTAACCCTAACCCTCAACCTCACCTTCACCCTAATCCTCACCCTCACCCTCATACTTACCCTCACCCTCACCCAAACCCTAACCCTAACCCTAATCCTCACCCCACCCTCACGCTCACCCTAACCCTCACCCTAAAACTCAACCTCACCCTCACCCTCACCCTAAACCTCACCCTCACCCTAACCCTCACCCTCACCCTCACGCTCACCCTCACCCTAACCCTCACCCTCACGCTCACCTTCACCCTAACCCTATCCCTAAACATAACCCTAACCCTAACATTCACCCTCACCCTCACCCTAAACCTCACCCGCACCCTCACCCTCACTCTTACCCTCACTCTAAGCCTAACCCTAACGCTAACCCTAACCCTAACCCTCACCCTTACCCTCACCCTCACCCTAACCCTCACCCTAACCCTAACACTAACACCTAACCTTCACCCTAACACTAACCCTAACCTCACCTTCACCGGCACCTTCACCCTCACCCTAACCCTCACCCTAACCCTAAACATACCCTAACCCTAACCCTAAAACTCACCCTCACCCTCACCCTAACCCTAACCCTAACAATAACTCTAACCTTAACCCTCACCCTAACCCTAATCCTCACCCTCACCCTAACATTCACACTCAACCTCACCCTCATTCTCACCCTAACCCTAACCCTAACCCTAACCCACACCCTCACCCTCACACTCACCCTCAACCTGACCTTCACCCCTCACCCTAACCCTAACCCTAAACCTAACCCACACTCTAACCCTAACCCTCACCCTCACCCTCACCCTCACTCTAACCCTCACCCTAACACTCACCTTCACCCTCACCCTAACCATAACCCTAATCCTTACTCTAACCCTAACTCTAACCCTAAACTTAACCCTCACCCTAACCCTAACCCTCACCCTCACCCTCAGCCTACCATTCACCCTCACCCTCATCCTCAAACTCACACTAACCCTCACGCTAACCCTAACCCTAACCCTAACACTCACCTTCACCCTCAACCTCACCCTCACCCTAACACTCACCCTCACCCTCACCCTAACTCTAACCCTAACAATAACACTCACCCTCACCCTCACACTCACCCTCACGCTCACCCTCAAACTCACCCTCACCCTAACACTAACCCTAACCCTAACCCTCACCCCTCACCCTAAGCCTAACACTAACCTCAACACTTACCCTCGCCCTAACCCAACCCTAACCCTCACCCTCACCCTAACCCTAACCCTAACCCTAACACTAACCCTAACCCTCAATCTCACCCAAACCTTAACCCTAAACCTAACCCTAACCCTCTACCTCACCTTGAGCCAAATCTTCAGCCTCACCCTCATCCTCACCCTGACCCTCACCCTCACCCTAACCCTACCCCTCACCCTCACCCTAACACTAACCCTAACCCTCACCCTCACCCTAACCCTAACCCTCACCCTAAACCTCACCCTCACCATAACCCTCAACCTCACCCTTACCCTAAACCTCACCCTAACACTCAACCTCACACTCACCCTCAACCTAACCTTCACCCTCACCCTCACCCTAACACTCACCCTGACCCTTACCCTCACCTAAACCTAACACTAACCCTAACACTCACCCTAACACTAACCCTCACATTCACCCTCACACTCACCCTAACACTCACCCTCACCCTCAATTTTACCCTAACCCTCACCCTAACCCTAACCCTCACCCTCAACCTCAATCTAAACTCACCCTAAGACTCACCTTCACCCTCACCCTAACCCTAACCCTATCCCTAACCCTAACCCTAACCCTAACCCTAACCCTAACCCTAACCCTAACCCTAACCTTAACCCTCATCCTAACCCTAACCCTGACGGTCACCCTCATCCTAGCATGAACCCTCACCCTCATCCACAAACTCACACTAACACTCACGCTAACCCTAACCCTAACATTAACCCTAACACTCACCCTCACCCTCAACCTCACCCTCACCCTCATCCACACCCTAAACCTCACCCTCATCCTCACCCTAACCTAACCCTCACCCTAAGCCTAAACCTAACCCTAACACTCACCCTCACCCTCACCCTAACCCTAACCCTAACCCTAAACTTAACCCTCACCCTAAGCCTAACCCTAACCGTCACCCTCACCCTCACCCTTTCTCTAACACTCACTCTAACACTGAACCTCACCCTGAACCTAAACCTAATGCTAACTCTAACCCTAACCTTAACCCTCACCCTAACCCTCACCTTCAACCTCACCCTAACACTCACCCTCACCCTCACCCTCACACTAACCCTCAGCCTAATCCTAACCCTAACCCTAACCCTAACCCTAACACTCCCCCTCACCCTAATCCTTCCCTAACCCTAACCCTCATCCTCACCCTCACCCTCACCCTCACTCTCACCCTCACCCTCACCCTCACCGTAACCCTAACCCTAACACTAACTTTTAGACTAAACCTCACCCTAACCCTCACACTCACCCTCACCCTAAACCGCACCCTGACACTCAACCTAACACTCACCCTCTCGCTAAAATTCATCCTCACCCTCACCCTCACCCTCACCCTCACCGTAACCCTCACCCTAATACTCATCCTCATCCTCACCTTCTCCCTAACACTCAAACTCACCTACACCCTCACCCTCACCCTAACCCTAACCCTAAACCTAACACTATCCCTAACCCTCACCCTCACCCTCACCCTAAACCTAACCCTAACACTCAACCTAACACTCACCCTCTCGCTAAAATTCACCCTCATCCTCACCCTCACCCTCAGCGTAACCCTCACCCTAACACTCATCCTCATCCTCACCCTCTCCCTAACACTCAAATTCACCGTCACCCTAACCCTCACCCTAACCCTAACCCTAAACCTAACACTAACCCTAACCCTAACACTCACCCTCACCCTCACCCTAACACTAACCCTAACTTTAACCCTAACCCCAACCCTAACCCTAACCTTAACCCTCATACTAACCCTAACCCTCACTCTAAACCTAACCCTCACCCTCACTGTCACCCTCACCCTCACCCTCATCCTAAACCTAACCCTAACACTTACCCTAACCCTAAACCTAACTCAAATCCTAAACTTAACCCTCAACCTAACCCTAACCCCTCACCCTCACACTCACCCTAACACTCACCCTTAGCCTCACCCTCATTCTCACCCTAACCCTAACACTAACCCTAACACTAACCTTAACCCTCACCCTAACCCTAACCCTAAACCACACCCTCACTCTCACCCTCACCCTAACCCTAATACTCACCCTCATCCTCACCCTCACACTCACCCTCAACCTAACCCTCTCCCTAACCCTAACCCTAACCATAATCCTAACCCTCACCCTAACCCTAACCCTCACCCTCAACCTCAATCTAACACTCACCCTAACACTCACCTTCACCCTCACCCTAACCCAAACCCTAACCCTAACCCTAACCCTAAACCTAACCTTAACCCTCATCCTAACCCTAACCCTGACCGTCACCCTCATCCTAACATGAACCCTCACCCCCATCCACAAACTCACACTAACACTCATGCTAACCCTAACCCTAACATTAACCCTAACACGCACCCTCACCCTCAACCTCACCCTCACCCTCATCCACACCCTAAACCTCACCCTGATCCTCACCCTAACCTAACCCTCACCATAAGCCTAACCCTAACCCTAACACTCACCCTCACCCTCACCCTAACCCTCACACTAACACTCACCCTCACCCTCACCCTCACCCTAACCCTAACCCTAACCCTAACCCTAACCCTAAACTTAACCCTCACCCTAAGCCTAACCCTAACCGTCACCCTCACCCTCACCCTTTCTCTAACACTCACTCTAACATTGAACCTCACCCTGAACCTAAACCTAATGCTAACTCTTACCCTAAACTTAACCCTCACCCTTACCCTCACCCTCAACCTCACCCTAACACTCACCCTCACCCTCACACTAACCCTCAGCCTAACCCTAACCCTAACACTAACCCTAACCCTAACCGTAACACTCCCCCTCACCCTAATCTTTCCCTAACCCTAACCCTCATCCTCACCCTCACCCTCACCCTCACCCTCACTCTCACCCTCACACTCACCCTCACACTCACTCTCACCCTCAAGCTCACACTCACCCTAAATCTCACCATAACCCTAACCCTTATCTTACCCCTTACCCTAACCCTAAAACTAACCCTCATCTTCACTTTCACCCTAACACTCACCCTGACTCTCACCCTCATTCTCACCCTCACCCTAACCCTCACCCTAACACTCACCCTCACACTCATCCTCATCCTAACCCTCACCCTCACCCTAATCATAACCCTAACCCTCATCTTCAGCCTTACCCTCACCCTCACATTAACCCTCACCGTCACCCTCACACTAACACTCACCCTAACCCTACCCCTCAACTTCACCTTCACCCTAATCCTCACCATCACCATCATCCTCACCCTCACCCTAACCCTAACCCTAACCCTAACCCTAACCCTAAACCTAACCTTAACCCTCACCCTCACCCTCATCCTAACGCTAACCCTAACCCTAAACCTAACCTTAACCCTCACCATCACCCTCATCCTCACCCTAATCCTAACCCTAAACTTAACCCTCAACCTGACCCTTACCCTAACCCTCACCCTCACACTCACCCTCACATTAACCTTCACTGTCACCCTCACACTAAACCTCACCCTAACCCTAACCCTCACCCTCAACCTCACCCTAACACTCACCCTAACACTCACCCACACACTCATCCTCATCCTAACCCTCACCCTAACCCTAACCTTAACCCTAACCATAACCCTAACCCTGAACCTACCCCTAACCTTACCCCTAACCCTAAACCTCATCCTAACCCTAACCCTTACCCTAAAATTAACACTCACCTTCACCCTCACCCTAACCCTAACCCTAACCCTTACCCTAAACCTAACCCGAACCCTGACCTTAACCCTCACCCTAACCCTCACCCTCAACCTCAGATTAACTTTCACCCTCACCCTCATCCTAATACTCACACTAACACTCACGCTAACCCTAACCCTAAACCTAACACTCACCCTCACCCTCACCCTCACCCTAACACTCAACCCCACCCTCACCCTAACCCTCACCCTAATCCTAACCCTAACACTTACCCTCACCCTCACCCTCACCCTCACCCTAATCCTCACCCTAACTCTCACACTCACCCTCACCCTTACCCTAACCCTAACACTAACCCTGACCCTGACCCTCACCCTCACACTCACACTCACATTAACCCTCATCGTCACCTTCACCCTAACCCTAACACTAAACCTAACCCTCACTCTCACCCTAAACTTAACCCTATCCCTAACACTAACACTAACCTTCTACCTCACCTTCACCCAAATCTTCACCGTCACCTTCATCCTCGCCCTCACCCTCACCCTCACCCTAACTGGCACCCTTACACTCACCCTACACTCACCCTCACTCTCACCCTCACCCTAATCCTCATCATAACCCTAACCGTAACCCTAACACTCACCCTCACCCTCATCCTAACCCTTAACCTAAGCTAAACCTAACCCTAACCCTATCACTCACCCTCACCCTCACCCTAACCCCAACCCTAACCCTAACCCTAACCTTAACCCTCACCCTAACCCTAACCCTCATCCTCACCCTCACCCTCACCCTAACACTCACCCTCATCCTCACCCTCATTCTAACCTTAACCCTAACACTAACCCTAACACTAAGCCTAACCTTAACCCTCACCCTAAACCTAAAACTAACCCATACACTCACTCTCACCCTCAACCTCACCCTCACCCAAACACTTACCCTCATCCTCACCCTCGCACTCACCCTCACCCTAACCCTCACCTTAACCCTAACCCTAACCCTAACCCTAAACATAACCCTAACCCTCACACTAACCCGAACCCTCACCCTCACCCTCACCCTCACTCTAACCTTCAACCTAACACTCACCTTCACCCTCACCCTAACCCTAACCCTAACCCTTACCCTAACCCTAACCCTAACCCTAACCCTAACCTCAACACTCACCCTAACCCTCACCCTAACACTCACACTAACACTCACCCTCACCCTCACACTAACCCTAACCCTAAACTTAACCCTCACCCTAAGCCTAACCCTAACTGTCACCCTCACCCTCACCCTTTCTCTAACACTCACTCTAACACTGAACCTCACCCTGAACCTAAACCTAATGCTAACTCTAACCCTAACCTTAACCCTCACCCTAACCCTCACCCTCAACCTCACCCTAACACTCACCCTCACCCTCACCCTCACCCTCACACTAACCCTCAGCCTAACCCTAACCCTAACCCTAACCCTAACCGTAACACTCCCCCTCACCCTAATCCTTCCCTAACCCTAACCCTAACCCTCATCCTCACCCTCACCCTCTCCCTCACCCTCACTCTCACTCTCACTCTCACCCTCACACTCACCCTCACACTCACCCTCACCCTCAAGCTCACACTCAACCTAAATCTCACCATAACCCTAACCCTTATCTTAACGCTTACCCTAACCCTAAAACTAACCCTCATCTTCACTTTCACCCTAACACTCACCCTGACTCTCACCCTCATTCTCACCCTCACCCTAACCCTCACCCTAACACTCACCCTCACACTCATCCTCATCCTAACCCTCACCCTCACCCTCACCCTAATCGTAACCCTAACCCTCACCTTCAGCCTTACCCTCACCCTCACATTAACCCTCACCGTCACCCTCACACTAACCCTCACCCTAACCCTACCACTCAACTTCACCTTCACCCTAATCCTCACCATCACCATCATCCTCACCCTCACCCTAACCCTAACCCTAACCCTAACCCTAACCCTAAACCTAACCTTAACCCTCACCCTCACCCTCATCCTAACGCTAACCCTAACCCTAACTCTAACCTTAACACTCACCCTAATCCTCAAACTCACCTTCACACTTACCCTAACAGTCACCCTCAACCTAACCCTCGCCCTCACACTAACCCTACACCTAACCCTAACCTTAACCCTAACACTAACCCTAACCCTAACACTCACCCTTACCGTCACCCTCACCCTCACCCTAACCCTACCCCTAACCCTAACCCTAACCTTAAACCTAACCTACGCTCACCTTAACCCTAACCCTAACCCTAATCCTCACCCTCACCCTAACCCTCACCCTAAAACTCACCCTCACCCTCACCTTCACGCTAACCCTCACCCTAAACCTAATCCTAACCCTAACCCTAACACTAACCTTCACCTGAACCCTAACCATCACCCTCACCCTCACCCTAACCCTCACCTTCACACTAACACTCAACCTCACCCTCACCCTAACTCTCACCCGCACCCTCATCCTAACACTCACCCTCACCCTCACACTCACCCTCACCATAACCCTCACACTAACCCTAACTCTAACCCTAACCATAACCCTCACCCTAACTTTAACGCTCACCCTCACCTTAACACTCACCCTTACCCTCACCCTCACCCTAACTCTCACCCTAAACCTAACCATAACACCTAACCTTCACCCTAACACTAACCCTAAACCTCACCCTCACCCTCACCCTAAACATCACCATAACACTCACACTCACCCTCATCCTCACCCTAAACCTAACCCTAACCTTTACCCTCAACCTAACCCTAACCCTCACCCTCACCCTCACCCTCACCCTCACATTAACCTTCACTGTCACGCTCACACTAAACCTCACCCTAACCCTCACCCTCACCCTCACCCTAACACTCACCCTCACCCTCATCCGCATCCTAACCCTCACCCTCACCCTAACCCTAGCCTTAACCCTAACCATAACCCTAACCCTGAACCTACCCCTAACCTTACACCTCACCCTAAACCTCATCCTAACCCTAACACTTACCCTAAACCTAACCCTAACGCTAACCCTTACCCTAAACCTAACCCTAACCCTAACATTAACCCTCACCCTCAGATTAACTTTCACCCTCACCCTCATCCTCAAACTCACACTAACACTCACGATAACCCTAACCCTAAACCTAACACTCACCCTCACCCTCACTCTCACCCTCACCCTCACCCTCACCCTCACCCTAACACTGACCCCCATCCTCACCCAAGCCCACACCCTAACCCTAACCCTAACACTCACCCTCAACCTCAACCTCACACTCACCCTCACACTCACCCTCACCCTCACCCTCACCCTAACCCTAACCCTCACCCTCACCCTAACCCTAGCCCTAAACCTAACCCTCACCTCACCTTCACCCTAATACTCAACTTCACCATCATCCTCACCCTATCACCCTAACCCTAACCCTAACCCTAACCCTAACCCTCAACCTCACCCTCACCCTAACCCTAAGGTTAACACTCACCCTCACACTAACACAACCCTAACACTCTCCCTCACCCTTACCCTCATCCTAACACTGAACCTGACCCTCCCCCTCACCCTCACACTCACCCTAACCCTCACCCTAATGTTAACCATAACCCTAACCTTGACCCTAAGACTCACCCTCACCCTCACCCTAACCCTAAACCTAACCCTAACTCTCAACCTCACCCTCACCCTCACCCTCACATTAACCCTCATTGTCACCTTTACCCTAACCCTAACACTAAACCTAACCCTCACTCTCACCCTAACCTTAACCCTATCCCTAACACTAACACTAACCTTCTACCTCACCTTCACCCAAATCTTCACCCTCACCCTCATCCTCGCCCTCACCCTCACCCTCACCCTAACTGGCACCCTCACCCTACACTCACTCTCACCCTCACCCTCACCCTCACCCTCACCCTAATCCTCATCATAACCATAACCGTAACCCTAACACTCACCCTCACCCTCATCCTAACCCTTACCCTAAGCTAAACCTAACCCTAACCCTAACCCTAACACTCACCCTCACCCTCACCCTAACCCCAACCCTAACCCTAACCCTAACCTTAACCCTCACCCTAACCCTAACCCTCATCCTCACCCTCACCCTCACCCTAACAATCACCCTCATCCTCCCTCATTCTAACCTTAACCCTAACACTAAGCCTAACCTTAACCCTCACCCTAAACCTAACACTAACCCACACCCTCACTCTCACCCTCAACCTCACACTCACCCAAACACTCACCCTCATCCTCACCCTCACACTCACCCTCACCCTAACCCCCACGCTAACCCTAACCCTAAACATAACACTAATCCTCACACTAACCCGAACACTCACCCTCACTCTAACCTTCAACCTAACACTCACCTTCACCCTCATCCTAACCCTAACCCTAACCCTTACCCTAACCCTAACCCTAACCTTAACACTCACCCTAACCCTCACCGTCACTCTCACCCTAACATTCACCCTCACCCTCATCCTCAAACTCACACTAACCCTTACGCTAACCCTAACCCTAACGCTAACCCTAACCTTAACCCTCACCCTAACCCTAACACTCAACCTCACCCTCACCCTCACCCTCACCCTAACCCTCACCCTAACCCTAACCCTAAACCTAACCCTAACCTTAAACCTCACCCTAACCTTAACCCTCACCCTCACCCTCACCTTCACCTTAATCCTCACCCTAACTCTCACACTCACCCTCACCCTTACCCTAACCCTAACACTAACCCTGACCCTTTCCCTCAGCCTCACCCTCACCCTCACATTAACCCTCATCGTCACCCTCACCATAACCCTAACACTAAACCTAACCCTCACTCTCACCCTAACCTTAACCCTAACCCTAACACTAATCCTAACCTTCTACCACACCTTCACCCAAATCTTCATCCTCACCCTCATCCTCGCCCTCACCGTCACCCTCACCCTCACCCTAACTGTCACCCTCACCCTCACCCTCACCCTCACCCTACACTCACCCTCACCCTCACCCTCACCTTAATCCTCATCATAACTCTAACCATAACCCTAACACTCACCCTCACGCTAACCCTAACCCTAACCCTAAATTTACCTTAACTCTCACCCTAACCCTAAGATTCATCCGCACCCTCACGCTCACCCTCACCCTAACCCTAACCCTTACCCTCACCCTCACCCTCACACTCACCCTCACCATATCCCTCACTCTAACCCTAACCCTAACACTCACCCTCACACTCACCCTCACCCTAACACTAACCCTCACCCTCACCCTAACACTAACTCTAACTCTAACTCTTACCCTAACCCTAACCCTAATATTAACCCTCACCCTAACCCTAACACTCACCCTCACCCTCACAATCACCCTAACCCTCACCCTAACACTGACCCTCACCCTCACCCTAAACCAAACCCTAACCGTAACCCTGAGCTTAACCCTCACACTAACCCTCACCCTCACCCTCACACTCACACTAACACTCACCCTCAACCTCACCCTCATTCTGACCCTAACCCTAACACTAACCCTAACCCTAACCTGAACCTTAACCCTCACCCTAACCCTAACCCAAACCCACACCCTCACTCTCACCCTCAACCGCACTCTCACCCTCACCCAAACACTCACCCTCATCCTCATCCTCACACTCACCCTCACCCTAACCCCCACCCTCACCCTAACCCTAACCCTAAACATAACCCTAACACTCACCCTAACCCTAACCCTAACCCTCACCCTCACCCTCACCCTCACTCTAATCCTCACCCTAACACTCACCTTCACCCTCACCCTAACCCTAACCCTAAACCTTACCCTAACCCTAGCCCTAACCCTAACCTTAACACTCACCCTAACCCTAACCCTCACCGTCACTCTCAGCCTAACATTCACCCTCACCCTCATCCTCAAACTCAAACTAACCCTCACGCTAACCCTAACCCTAACCATAACACTCACCCTCAACCTCACCCTCACCCTCACCCATACCCTAACACCCACCCTCAAACTCACCCTACGCTAAACCTCACCCTCACTCTAACCTAACACTCACCCTCACCCTCACCCTAACCCTCACACTAACACTCACCCTCACCCTCACTCTCACCCTAAACCTCACCCTAACCCCTACCCTGACCCTCACCCTTACTCTAACCCTCAACCTCACACTGAACCTCACCCTCAACCTAAACCTAACGCTAACTCTAACCCTAACCTTAACCCTCACCTTAACCCTCACCCTCAACCTAACACTTACCCTCACCCTCACACTCACACTCACCTTAACCCTCACCCGAACCCTAACCCTAACCCTAACACTCACCCTCACCATAATCCTTCCCTAACCCTAATCCTCATCCACACACTCACCCTCACCCTCACCCTCACTCTCACCCTAAAACTCACCCTCACACTAACCCTTACCCTCACGCTCACACTCACGCTAAATCTCACCCTAAACCTAACCCTAACCATAACCATAACCTTAACCCTAAACCTCAACCTACCCTAACCCTCACCCTCACCCTCATACTCACCCTCACCCACAACCTAACCCTCACCCTAACCCTAAATCTCACCCTCACCGTCACCCTTACCCTCACATTAACCCTCATCATCACCCTCACCATAACCCTAACACTAAATCTAACCCTCACTCTCACCCTAACCTTAACCCTATCCCTAACACTAACACTAACCTTCTACGTCACCTTCACCCAAATCTTCACCCTCACCCTCATGCTCACCCTCACCCTCACCCTCACTCTACCTGTCACCCTCACCATCACCCTCACCCTACACTCACCCTCATCCTCATCCTCACCCTCACCCTAATCCTCATTATAACCCTAACCTTAACCCTCACCCTAACCCTAACCCACACCCTCACCCCGACTCTCACCCTCACCCTCACCCTAATCCCAACACTAACCCTAACCCTAACCTTAACCATCACCCTAACCCTAACCCTCATCCTTACCCTCACCCTCACCCTAACACTCACCCTCAACCTCACCCTCATTCTCACCCTAAAACTAACACTAACCCTAACACTAACACTAACCTTAACCCTCACCCTAATCTTAACCCTAACCCACACCCTCACTCTCACCCTCAACCAAACACTCACCCTCATCCTCACCCTCACACTCACTCTCAACCTAACCCTCACCATAACCCTAACCCTAACCCTAAACATAACCCTAACCCTCACACTAACCCGAACCCGAACCCGAACCCTCACCCTCACTCTAACCTTCACCCTAACACTCACCTTCACCCTCACCCTAACCCTAACCCTAACCCTTACCCTAACCCTAACCCTAACCCTAACCTTAACACTCAACCTAACTCTTAACCTCACCGTCACTCTCAGCCTAACATTCACCCTCACCCTCATCTTCAAACTCACACTAACCCTCACGCTAACCCTAACCCTAACCCTAACACTCACCCTCACCCTCAACCTCACCGTCACCCTCACCCACACCCTAACACTCACCCTCACCCTCAACTTACCCTAACCCTCACCCTCACACTAACCATAAAACTCACCCTCACACTCACACTCACCCTAACCCTCACACTAACACTCACCCTCACCCTCACGCTAACCCTCACCCTAACCCTGACCCTAACCCTAACCCTAACCCTAACCCTAAATTTAACACTCACCATAACCCTAACCCTCACCCTCACCCTCAACCTAATCCTCACCCTAACTCTCACCCTCACCCTCACACTTACCCTAACCCTAACACTAACCCTGACCCTTTCCCTCAGCCTCACCCTCACCCTCACATTAACCCTCATCGTCACCCTCACCCTAACCATAACACTAAACCTAACCCGCATTCTCACCCTAACCTTAACCCTAACCCAAACACTAACCCTAACCTTCTACGTCACCTTCACCAAAATCTTCACCCTCATCCTCATCCTCGCCCTCACCGTCACCCTCACCCTCACCCTAACTGTCACACTCACCCTCACCCTCACCCTCACCCTACACTCACCCTCACCCTCACCTTAATCCTCATCATAAACCAAACCGTAACCCTGACACTCAGCCTCACCCTCACCCTAACCCTAACCCTAACCCTAATCTTAACCTTAACTCTCACCCTAACCCTAATATTCACCCGCACCCTCACCCTAACCCTCACCCTCAACGTCACCCTCACACTCACCCTCACCATATCCCTCACCCTAACCCTAACCCTAACCCTAACCCTAACACTCACCCTTACCTTCACCCTCACCCTAACACTCACCCTCACTCTCACCCTCACCCTCATCCTAACCCTAACTCTAACTCTAACTCTTTCCCTAACCCTAACCCTAACATTAACCCTCACCCTAACCTTAACACTCACCCTCACCATCACAATCACCCTAAACCTCACCCTAAACCAAACCCTAACCGTAACCATGAGCTTAACCCTCACACTAAGCCTCTCCCTCAAACTCACCCTCACCCTAACACTCACCCTCACCCTCACCTTAATACTAACCCTAACCCTAACCCTAACCCTAACCGTAACCCTAAACCTAACCCTAAACTTAACCTTCACCCTCACCCTCACCCTCACCCTCACCCTCACCCTAAACCTCACCCTAACACTCACCCTCATCCTCACCCTCACCCTAACACTCAACGTCACCCTCACCCTCAACCTCATCCTAACACTAACCCTAACCCTAAACCTAAACCTAACACTTACCCTCAACCTCACGCTCACCCTTACCCTAACCCTAACCCTAAACTTCACCCTCACACTCACCCTCACCTTCACACTCACACGCACCCTAACACTCAACCTCAACCTCACACTCACCCTAACACTCACCCTCACCCTCACACTCAACCTAACCCTCACCCTAACTCTAACCCTAACCCTAATCCTAACCCTAACCCTAACCTTAACCCTCACCCTAACCCTAACCCTAACCCTCACTCTAACCCTAACCCTCACCGTCACCGTCACCCTCACCCTCACCCTAAACCTAACCCTAACCCTTACCCTAACCCTAAACCTAACCCTAACCTTAACCCTCACCCTAACCCTAACCCACACCCTCACCCTCAGCCTAACATTCACCCTACCCTCATCCTCACCCTCACACTAACTCTCACGCTAACCCTAACCCTAACCCTAACCTTAAAACTCAACCTCACCCTCAACCTCACCCTTACCCTCACCCTCACCCTCACCCTAACACTCACCCTCATCTTCACTTTCATTCTCAACCTAACCCTAACCCTAACCTAACCCTCACCCTAACCCTAAACTTAACCATCACCCTAACCCTAATGCTCACACACACAGTCACCCTCACCCTAACACTCACCCTCACCCTAACACTCACCCTAACCCTAAACCTAACCCTAACCATAACCCTAACGCTCACCCTAACCCTAACCCTAACCCTCACCCTCACCCTCACCCTCACCCTCACCCTCACCCTCAACCTCACCCTAACCCTAACCATAACACTCACCCTCACCCTCACCCTAACCCTCACCCTAACCCTACCCTAACCCTAACCTTAACCCTCACCGTAATCCTAACCGTCACCCTCACCCTTACTCTAACCCTCACCCTAACACTGAACCTCATCCTCAACCTAACCATAATGCTAACTCTAACCCTAACCTTAACCCTCACCCTAACCCTCAGCCTAACCCTAACACTAACTCTAACCCTAATCTTAACCCTCACACTAAACCTAAAACTAACCCTTACCCTCACCCTCACCCTCACCCTAACACTCACCCTCACACTCACCCTCACACTCACCCTCACCCTAACCCTCACCCTAACCTAACCCTAATCCTAACCCTCATCCTAACCCTAACCATCACCCTCACCCTCACCCTCACCCTCACCCTAACCCTAACCCTAACCCTTACCCTAACCCTAAACCTAACCCTGACCCTAACCTTACCCCTCACCCTAACCCTAACCCTCATCCTCACCCCTAGCCTAACATTCACCCTCGCCCTCATCCTCTCCCTCACACTAACCCTCATGCTAACCCTAACCCTAAACTTAAAACTCACCCTCACCCTCAACCTCAACCTCAACCTCACCCTAATCCTCACCCTAACACTCACCCTCAACTTTTCAACCTCATTCTCCCCGTAACCCTAACCCTAACCCTAACCCTAAACTTAACACTCACCCTAACCCTAACCCTAACCCTAACACTCACCCTCACCCTCACCGTCACCCTAACCCTAACCCTAACCCTAAGCCTAACCTTAACCCTCACCCTAACACTAACCCTCACCCTCACCCTCACACTCACGCTAACACTCACCCTCAACCTCACCCTCATTCTGACCCTAACCCTAACACTAACCCTAACCCTAACCGTAACTTTAACCCTCACCCTAACCCTAACCCAAACCCACGCCCTCACTCTCATCCTCACCCTCAACCGCATCCTCACCCTCACCCGAACACTCACCCTCATCCTCATCCTTACACTCACCCTCACCCTAACCCTCACCCTAACACTAACCCTAACCCTAAACATAACCCTAACACTCACCCTAACCCTAACCCTCACCATCACCCTCACCCTCACTCTAACCCTCACCCTAACACTCACCTTCACCCTCACCCTAACCCTAACCCTAACCCTTACCCTAACCCTAGCCCTAACCCTAACCTTAACACTCACCCTAACCCTAACCCTCCCCGTCACTCTCAGCCTAACATTCACCCTCATCCTCAAACTCACACTAACCCTCACGCTAACCCTAACCCTAACCCTAACACTCACCCTCAACCTCACCCTCACCCTCACCCATACCCTAACACTCACCCTCAACCTCACCCTACGCTAACCCTCACCCTCACCCTAACCCTAACACTCACCCTCACCCTCACCCTAACCTTCACACTAACACTCACCCTCACCCTCACTCTCACCCTAAACCTCACCCTAACCCCAACCCTAACCCTAACCCTAACCTTAACCCTCAACCTAACCCTAATTCTAACCATCACCCTCACCCTCATCCTTACTCTAACCCTCACCCTAACACTGAACCTCACCCTCAACCTAAACCTAACGCTAACTCTAACCCTAACCTTAACCCTCACCCTAACCCTCACCCTCAACCTAACACTCACCCTCACCCTGACCCTCACCCTCACACTCACCGTAACCCTCACCCGAACCCTAACCCTAACACTCACCCTCACCATAATCCTTCCCTAACCCTAATCCTCATCCACACACTCACCCTCACCCTCACCCTCACTCTCACCCTAATACTCACCCTCACACTCACCCTCACCCTCACGCTCACCCTAAATCTCACCCTAACCCTAACCCTAACCATAACCATAACACTAACCCTAAACCTCACCCTTACCCTAACCCTCACCCTCACCCTCATACTCACCCTCACCCTCAACCTAACCCTCACCCTAATCCTAACTCTCACCCTCAGCCTGAGCCTAACCCTCAACCTAACCCTAACACTAACCATGACCCTGACCCTCACCCTTACCATCACATTAACCCTCATCATCACCCTCACCCTAACCCTAACACTACACCTAACCCTCACTCTCACCCTAACCTTAACCCTATCCCTAACACTAACCCTAACCTTCTATGTCACCTTCACCCAAATCTTCACCCTCACCCTCATGCTCGCACTCACCCTCACCCTCACCCTACCTGTCACCCTCACCCTCACCCTCACTCTACCTGTCACCCTCACCCTTACCCTCACCCTACACTCACCCTCACCCTCATCCTCACCCTCAACCTAATCCTCATCATAACCCTAACCTTAACCCTCACCCTAACCCTAACCCACACCCTCACCCCCACTCTCACCCTCACCCTCACTCACACCCACACACTCACCCTAACCTTAACCCTCACCCTAACCCTAACCCTCATCCTCACCCTCACCCTCACCCTAACACTCACCCTCAACCTCACCCTCATTCTCACCCTAACCCTAACACTAAACCTAACACTAACCCTAACCTTAACCCTCACCCTAACCTTAACCCTAACCCACACCCTCACTCTCACCCTCAACCTCACCCTCAACCAAACACTCACTCTCATCCTCACCCTCACACTCACCCTCAACCTAACCCTCACCCTAACCCTAACCCTAACCCTAAACATAACCCTAACCCTCACACTAACCCGAACCGTCACCCTCACCCTCACCCTCACTCTACCCTTCACCCTAACACTCACCTTCACCCTCACCCTAACACTAACCCTAACCCTTACCCTAACCCTAACCCTAACCCAAACCCAACCTTAACACTCAACCTAACCCTAACCCTCACCGTCACTCTCAGCCTAACATTCACCCTTACCCTCATCCTCACCCTAACACTCACCCTCACTCTCACCCTCACCCTCACCCTAACCCTAACTCTAACTCTAACTCTTTCCCTAACCCTAACCCTAACATTAACCCTCACCCTAACCCTAACACTCACCCTCACCATCACAATCACCCTAACCCTCACCCTAACACTGCCCCTTACCCTCACCCTAAACCAAACCCTAACCGTAACCATGAGCTTAACCCTCACAAGAACCCTCTCCCTCAAACTCACCCTCACCCTCACCATAATCCTAACCCTAACCCTAACCGTAACCCTAAACCTAACCCTAACCGTAACCTGAACCTTAATCTTAACCTTCACCCTCACCCTCACCCTCACCCTAAATCTCAACCTCACCCTCACCCTCAACCTCATCCTAACACTAACACTCACCCTAACCCTAACACTAAACCTAAACCTAAACCTAACCCTAACCCTAACACTCACCCTCAACCTCACCCTCACAATAACCCTAACCCTAAACCTAACCTTAATCCTCACCCTAACCCTAACCCTCACACTCACACTCACACACACCCTAACACTAACCTTCAACCTAACACTCACCCTCACCCTCACCCTCACACTCAACCTAACCCTCACCCAAACCCTAACCCTAACCCTAAGCCTAACCCTAACCCTAACCTTAAACCTCACCCTAACCCTAACCCTAACCCTAACCCTAACCCTAACCCTAACCCTAACCCTAACCCTAACCCTCACTCTAACCCTAACCCTCACCCTCACCGTCACCGTCACCCTCACCCTCACCCTAAACCTAACCCTAACCCTTACCCTAACCCTAAAACTAACCCTAACCCTAACCTTTACCCTCACCCTAACCCTAAACCTCACCCTCACCCTCAGCCTAACATTCACCCTACCCTCATCCTCACCCTCACACTAACTCTCACGCTATCCCTAACCCTAACGCTAACCCTAAAACTCAACCTCACCCTCAACCTCACCCTTACCCTAACCCTCACCCTCACCCTCACCCTAACAGTCACCCTCATCCTCACCCTCATTCTCAACCTAACCCTAACCCTACCCTAACCCTAACCCTAACCCTAAACTTAACCATCACCCTAACCCTAATGCTCACACTCACACTCACCCTGACCCTCACCCTAACACTCACCGTCACCCTCACACTCACCCTCACCCTAACACTCACCCTAACCCTAACCATAACCCTAACGCTCACCCTAACCCTAACCCTAACCCTCACCCTCACCCTCACCCTCACCCTCACCCTAACCCTAACCCTAACCCTAATACTCACCCTCACCCTCACCCTAACACTCACCCTCACCCTCACCCAAACCCTCACCCTACCCCTACCCTAACCCTAACCTTAACCCTCACCCTAATCCTAACCGTCACCCTCACCCTCACCCTTACTCTTACCCGCACCCTAACACTGAACCTCATCCTCAACCTAACCCTAACGCTAACTCTAACCCTAAACTTAACCCTCACCCTAACCCTAACACTAACCCTCACCCTCACCCTAACACTCACCCTCACACTCACCCTCACCCTCACCCTAACCCTAACCCTAACCCTAACCCTAACCGTAACCCTTACACTAACCCTAAACATAACCCTGACCCTAACCTTACCCCTCACCCTAACCCTAACCCTCACCCTCACCCTCAGCCTAACATTCACCCTCGCCCTCATCCTCTCCCTCACACTAACCCTCATGCTAACCCTAACCCTAACCCTAACACTCAGCCTCACCCTCAACCTCAACCTCACCCTCACCCTAATCCTCACCCTAACACTCACCCTCAACTTCACCCTCATTCTCACCCTAACCCTAACCCTAACCCTGAACTTAACTCTCACCCTAATCCTACCCTAAACCTAACACTCACCCTCACCCTCACCGTCACCCTAAACCTAACCCTCATCCTCACCCTCACCCTCACCCTAACCCTATCCCTAACCATAACTCTAACCGTAACCCTAACCCTAATTCTCACACTCACCCTCACCCTCACCCTAAACCTAACCCTGACCCTGACCCTCATCCTCACATTAAGCCTCACCGTCACCGTCACCCTAACACTAACACTAAACCTCACCCTCACCCTCACCCTAACCCTCACCCTAACACTAACCCTAACCCTAACCCTCACCCTAACCCTAAACCTCACCCTCACCATAACATTCACCCTCACACTCACACTAAATCTAACCCTAACACTTACCCTAACCCTAAACCTAACCCTAACCTTATCCCTCACCCTAACCCTAACCCTCACCCTCACCCTCAGCCTAACATTCACCCTCAAACTCATCCTCACTCTCACACTCACCCTAACCCTAACACTAACCCTAACACTAACCTTAAACCTCACGCTAACTTTAACCCTAACCCTCACCCTCACCATCACCCTAAACCTCACCCTAACACAGACCCTCACCCTCACCCTAACCTTAACTCTAACTCTAACCCTAACCTTAACCCTCACCCTAACCCTCACCTTCACACACACCCTCACCCTAACACTCACGCTCACCCTCAACCTCACCCTAACCCTAACACTCACCCTCACCCTAACCCTCACACTAACCCTATATGTAACCCTAACACTCACCCTCACCCTCAAACTAACACTCACCCTAACCCTAACCCCAACACTCACCCTCACCCTCAACCTCACCCTCACCCTCACCCTCACCCTAACCCTAACCCTAACACTGACCCTAACCCTAACCTTAACCCTCAACCTATCCCTAACCCTATCCCTCACCCTCATCCTCACCTTCACCCTAACACTCACCCTGACCCTCACCCTCGCCCAGACATTCACCCTAACCCTCACCCTAACCCTAACACTAACACTAATCCTAACCCTAACCCTAACCCTAACCCTAACCCCAACCTAACACTCACCCTCACCCTCTACTTCCCCCTTACCCTAACCCTAATTCTAACCCTAATACTAACCCTAACCATAACCCTAACCTTAAACCTCACCCTAACCCTAACCCTAACTCTAACCATCACCCTAACCCTAACTCTAACCCTACCCCTAACCCTCAAACTCACCATCACTGTCATCCTCACACTCACCCTCACCCTAACACTCACCCTAAACCTAACCCTAACCCTAACCCTAACCCTAACCCTAACCCTCTCACCCTCCCCCAACCCTCAACTTACCCTAACCCTAAACCTCAACCTCACCTTCACCCTGATCCTCAGCATCACCATCATCCTAGCCCACACCCTTACACTAACCCTAACATGAACACTAATCCTAACCCTCACCCTCACCCTAACCCTAACTTTAAACCTCACCTCACCCTAACCCAACCCTAACCCTCACCCTTATACTCACCTTCACCCTCATCCTAACACTCACCCTGACCCTCACCCTCAACCTAACCCTAAACCTCACCCTAACCCTAACCCCAACCCTCACCATCACTCTCACACTCCCGCTCACCCTCACCCTAACCTTAAGCCTAATCGAACACTAACCCTAACACACACCATAACTCTAACCCTCACCCTCACCCTAACCCTAACCCTCACCCTAACACTCACCCTCACCCTCACTCTAACCCTAACCCTAACTCTTACCATAACCCTAAACGTAACACTAAACTTAACCCTCACCCTAACCCTCACCCTCACTCTCACCCTAACACTCAACCTCACCCTCACCCTAACCCTCACCCTAACCCTAAACCTAAACGTAACCCTAACACTAACCCTAACCCTAATACTCACCGTCACCCTTACCCTAACACTCACCCTCACACTCACCCTCACCCTCAACTTAACCCTCACCCTACCTCTAACCCTAACACTAACCCTAACCTTAAACATAACTTAATACCTCACCTTAACCATAACCCTAACCCTCACCCTCAGCCTCATCCTAACACTCACCCTCACCCTCACACTCACCCTAACACTCACCCTAACCATAACCCTAACCCTTACCCTAACCCTCACACTAACTCTAACCCTCACTCTCAACCTAACACTCACCATCACCCTCACCCTCACCCTCTCCCTAACCCTCACCCTCACCCTAACACTCAACCTCACCTTCACCCTCACCCTCACCCTAAACCTAACCCTAAAACTAACCCTAAACCTAACCCTAACCCTAAGCCTAACCATAACACTCACCCTCACCCTAACCCTCACCCTAACCCTTACACTAACCATAACACTAACCCTAACCCTCATCCTGCAACTAACCCTCACCCTCACCCTCACCCTGAACCTCACCCTAACACTAAAAATCACCCTCACCTTAACCCTAACCCTAACCCTTACCATAACGCTAACCTTAACCCTAAACTTAACCCTCACCCTAACCCTAACCTTCACACTCACCCTCACCCTCATTCTCACCCTAACCCTAAACATCACCCTAACCCTGACCCTAACACTAACCCTAATCCTAACACTCACCATCACCCTCACACACACCCTAACACTCACCCTCACACTCACCCTCACACTCAACCGAACCCTCACCCTAACCCTAACCCTAACCCTAACCCTCACTCTAACCCTAACCCTCACCCTCACCGTCACCCTCACCCTCACCCTCACCCTAAACCTAACCCTAACCCTTTCCCTAACCCTAAACCTAACCCTAACCCTAACCTTAACCCTCACCCTAACCCTAAACGTAACCATCACCCTAACCCTAACGCTCACACTCACACTCACCCTCACACTCACCCTAACACTCACCCTCACCCTCACACTCACACTCACCCTAACCCTAACCCAAACCCTAAACATAACCCTAACGCTCACCCTAACCCTAACCCTCACCCTCACCGTCACCCTCACCATAATCCTAACCCTAACCCTATCCCTTACCCTAACCCTAAACCTAACCCTAACCTTAACCCTCACCCTAACCCTAACCCTAACACTCACCCTCACCCTAAACCTAATCCTCACCCTCACCCTCACCCTAAGACTCACCCTCACCCTCACCCTAACCCTAACCCCAACCCTAACACTCACCCTCACCCTAACACTCACCCGCACACTCACCCTCACCCAAACCCTCACCCTAACCCTCACCCTAACCCAAACCCTATTCCTAATCCTCACCCTAACACTAACCCTCACCCTCACCCTCACCCTCACCCTAACCCTAACCCTTACCCTAACCCTAAACCTAACCCTGACCCTAAACTTATCCCTCACCCTAACCCTAACCCTCACCCTCACCCTCAGCCTAACATTCACCCTCACCCTAAACCTCATCCTCACCCTAACCCTAAACCTAACACTCAACCTCACCATCACCGTCACCCTAAGCCTAACCCTAACACTCACCCTCACCCTCACCCTAACCCTAACACTAACCCTTACCCTAACACTCACCCTCACCCTCACCCTCACCGTCACCCTAACCCTAACCCTCATCCTCACCCTCACCCTCACCCTAACCCTATCCCTAACCATAACTCTAACCCTAACCCTAACCCTAAGACTCAAACTCACCCTAACCCTCACCCTAAACCTAACCCTGACCCTGACCGTCACCCTCACATTAAGCCTCACCGTCACCGTCACCATAACCCTAACACTAAACCTCACCCTCACCCTAACACTCACCCTAACACTAACACTAACCCTAACCCTAAGCCTCACCCTAACCCTAAACCTCAACCTCACCATAACCCTCACCCTCACACTAAACCTAACCCTAACCCTTACCCTAACCCTAAACCTAACCCTAACCTTATCCCTCACCCTAACCCTAACCCTCACCCTCAACCTCAGCCTAAAATTCACCCTCACACTCATCCTCACCCTCAAGCTAACGCTAACCCTAACACTAACACTCACCCTCACCCTCAACCTCACTCTCACCCTCACCCTCACCCTCACCCTCAGCATAAAATTCACCCTCACACTCATCCTCACTATCACACTCACCGTAACCCTAACACTAACCCTAACCCTAACCCTAAACTTAAACCTCACACTAACTTTAACCCTAACCCTCACCCTCACCCTAACCCTCACCCTAACACAGACCCTCACCCTCACCCTAACCCTAACACTAACTCTAACCCTAACCTTAACCCTCACCCTAACCCTCACCTCACACACACCCTCACCCTAACACTCACCCTCACCCTCAACCTCACCCTAACCCTAACACTCACCCTCACCCTAATAATCACACTAACCCTAAATATAACCCTAACACTCACACTCACCTTCACCCTCACCCACACCCTAACACTCACCCTCACTCTAACCCTAAGCCTAACCCTAACACTGACCCTAACCCTAACCTTAACCCTCACCCTAACCCTAACCCTAAACCTCACCCTCACCTTCACCCTAACACTCACCCTGACCCTCACCCTCGCCCAGAAATTCAGCCTAACCCTCACCCTAACCCTAACAATAATACTAATCCTAACCCTAACCCTAACCCTAACCACAACCTAACACTCACCCTCACCCTCAACTTCCCCCTAGCCCTAACCCTAATCCTAACCCTAACCATAACCCTAACCTTAAACCTCACCCTAACCTAAACCCTAACTCTAAACATCACCCTAACCCTAACACAAACCCTACCCCTAACTCTCCAACTCACCAACACTCTCATCCTCACCCTCAACCTCACCCTAACACTCACCCTAACCTTAAACCTAACCCTAACCCTAACTCTCTCCCTCACCCACACCCTCACCTTACCCTAACCCTAACCCTAAACCTCAACCTCACCTTCACCCTGATCCTCAGCAACAACATCATCCTAGCCCTCACCCTTACACTAACCCTAATATGAACACTAACCCTAACCCTCACCCTCACCATAACACTAACCTTAACCCTCATCCTCACCCTAACCCAACCCTAACCCTCACCCTCATACTCACATTCACCCTCATCCTAACACTCACCCTGACCCTCACCCTCAACCTAACCCTAACCCTCAAACTAACCCTTACCCTAACCCTCACCCTCACTCTCACACTAACCCTCACCCTCACCCTAACACTCCCCCTCACACTATCGCTCACCCTCACCCTAACCCTCACCCTAACCTTAACCCTAACCTAACACTAACCCTAACACTCAACATAACACTAACCCTCACCCTCACCGTAACCCTCACCCTAACACTCACCCTCAACCTCATTCTTACCCTAACCCTAACCCTTACCATAACCCTAACCGTAACCCTAAACTTAACCCTCACCCTAACCCTCACCCTCACTCTCAACCTAACACTCACCCTCACCCTCACCCTAACCCTCACCCTAAACCTGACACTAAACCTAACCCTAACCCTAACCCTAACCCTAACCCTAATACTCACCATCACCCTCACCCTAACACTCACCCTCACACTCACCCTCACCCTCAACCTAACCCCAACCCTAACTCTAAACCTAACACTAACCCTAACCTTAACCATAACTTAATATGTCACCTTAACCCTAACCCTAACCCTCACCCTCACCCTCAGCCTCACCCTAACACTCACCCTCACCCTCAAACTCACCCTAACCCTCACCCTAACCATAACCCTAACCCTTACCATAACACTCACACTAACTCTAACACTCACTCACCCTAACACTCACCATCACCCTCACCCTCTCCCTAACCCTTACCCTCACCCTCACCCTCACCCTAACCCTCAACCTCACCTTCACCCTCACCCTCACCCTCACCCTAAACCTAACCCTAAAACTAACCCTAAACCTAACCATAAACTTAACCCTAACCCTAACACTCACCATCACCCTCACCCTCATCCGAACCCTAATCATAACCCTAACCCTAACCCTCACCATAACCCTAACCCTAAACCTGACCTTCACTCTCACCCTCACTGTCACCCTTACCCTCACCCTAACACTCACCCTCACCCTCACCCTAACCCTCACCCTAACCCTTACACTAACCATAACACTAACCCTAACCCTCATCCTACAACTAACCCTCACCCTCACCCTAAATCTCACCCTAACACTAAAACTCACCCTCACCCTAACCCTAACCCTAACCCTTACCATAACGCTAACCTTAACCCTAAACTTAACCCTCACCCTAACACTAACCTTCACACTCACCCTCACCCTCATTCTCACCCTAACGCTAAACCTCACCCTAACCCTAACCCTAACACTCACCATCACCCTCACACACACCCTAACATCCACCCTCACAGTCACCCTTACACTCAACCTAACCCTCACCCTAACCCTAACCCTAACCCTAACCCTAACCCTAACCCTAACCTTAACCCTCACCCTAACCCTAACCCTCATCCTCACCCTCACCCTAACCCTCACCCTAACACAGACCCTCACCCTCACCCTAACCTTAACTCTAACTTCAACCCTAACCTTAACCCTCACGCTAACCCTCACCCTCACACACACCCTCACCCTAACACTCACGGTCACCCTCAACGTCACCCTTACCCTAACACTAACCCTCAGCCTAACCCTCACCATAACCCTAAATGTAACCCTAACACTCACCCTCACCCTCACCGTAACACTCAAGCTCACCCTCAATTTTACCCTAACACTCACCCTAACCCTAACCCTAACACTAAACCTCAACCTCAACCTCACGCTCACCATCACCCTCACACTAACACTAAGCCTCACCCTCACCCTCACCCTAACTCTCACCATAACCCTAACACTAACCCTAACCCTCACCATAACACTAACCCTCACCCTCTCCCTCACACTCACCCTCACCCTAAACCTCACGCTAACATTCACCCTTATCCTCACCCTAACCCTAACCCTAACTGTCACCCTCATCCTCACCCTCACCTAATACTCACCCTCACCCTCACCGTCAACCTAACCCTCACCCTAACCCTAACCCTAACACTCACCCTCACCCTCACCCTCATCCTAGCACTCACACTCACTCTCACCCTCACCCTCACCATCACGCTAACCCTAAACCTAACCCTAAACCTAACACTAACCTTAACCCTCCCCCTCACCCTAACACTCACCCTAACACTGATCCTCACCCTCACCCTAACCCTAACCCTAACTCTAACCCTGAACTTAAACCTCACCCTAACACTCACCGTCACCCTAACACTCACCCTCACCCTCAACCTCACCCTAACCCTATCCCTCACCCTAACCCTAACCCTAACCCTAACTCTAACCCTAATGCTAACACTCACCCTCACCCTAACCCTCACCCTAACCCTAACCGTAACCCTAACACTCACCCTCACCCTCACCCTCATCCTAACACTCACCCTTACCCTCACTTTTACCATAACCCTCACCCTAACCCTCACCCTAACCCTAACCGTAACCCTAACACTCACCCTCACCCTCACCCTCATCCTAACACTCACCCTTACCCTCACTTTTACCATAACCCTCACCCTAACCCTCACCCTAACCCTAACCCTAGCCCTAACACTGACCCTAACACTAACCTTAACTCTCAGGCTAACCCTAACCCTAACCCGCACCCTCACTCTCACCTTCACCCTAACACTCACCCTGACACTCACCCTGACATTCACCCTAACCCTCACCCAAATCCTAACCCTAACACTAACCCTAACCTTAACCTTAGCCTCACCCTAACCCTCACCCTAACACTGACCCACATCCTCACCCTAACCCTCACCCTAACCCTAACCATAACCCTAACACTAACCCTAACCCTAACCCTAATACTCACCCTCACCCTTAGCCTTACCCTCACCCTAACCCTAACCCTAACTCTCACCATCACCCACACCCTCACACTCACCCTAAACCTAACCCTAACCCTAAAACTCACACTCACCCTCACCCTCACCATCACCCTAACCCTAACCCTCACCCTCACCCTCACCCTAACTCTAACCCTAAACCTCAACCTCACCTTCACCCTAATCCTCACCACCACCATCATCCTAGCCCTCACCATCACCCTAAGCCTAACCCTAAGCCTAACCCTAACTCTCACTCTCACCCTCACCCTAACCCTAACCTTAACCCTCATCCTCACCCTAACTTAACCCTAACCCTCACCCTCCCCCTCTCCTCACCCTCATCCTAACACTCACCCTGACCCTCACCCTCATCCTAACCCTCACCCTAATGCTAACCCTAACACTAACACTAACCCTAACCCTAAGACTCACCCTCACCCTAACCCTAACCCTAACCCTAACCCTAAGTCTCACCCTCAACCTCACACTTACCCTAAACCTAACACTAACCCTGACACTGACCGTCACCCTCACCCTCACCCTCACTTAACACCCACCATCACCCTCACCTAACCCTAACAATAACCCTAACCCTCACCCTCACCTTAACCCTACCACTAACCCAAACCCTAACCCTAATCCTAACCCTCTACCTCACCTTCACCCAAATTTTCACCTCACCCTCATACTTACCCTCACCCTCACCCTCACCTTAACCCTAATCCTCACCCTCACCCTCACAATCACTCTCACCCTCACCCTAACTCTAACCATAACCCTCACCCTAACACTCAACCTAACCCTCAACCTAACCCTAACCCTAAACCTAACCCTAACCCTAACCCTAAGCCTAACCCTAGCCCTAACCCTAACCTTAAACCTCACCCTAAACCTAACCCTCACCCTCACCCTCACCCTACCCTCACCCTAACACAGACCCTCACCCTCACCCTAACCTTAACTCTAACTCTAACCCTAACCTTAACCCTCACCCTAATCCTCACCCTCACACTCACCCTTACCCTAACACTCACCGTCACCCTCAACCTCACCCTTACCCTAACACTCACCCTCACCCTAACCCTAAATGTAACCCTAACACTCACCCTCACCCTCACCCTAACCGTAACACTCAACCTCACCCACAATTTTATCCTAACACTCACCCTCACCCTAACGCTAACACTAACTCTAACCCTAACCCTCTACCTCACCTTCACCCAAATTTTCGCCCTCACCCTCATCCTTACCCTCACCCTCACCCTCACCTTAACCCTAATCCTCACCCTCACCCTCACCCTCACACACACACTCACTCTCACCCTCACCCTAACTCTAACTATAACCCTCACACTCACCCTAACACTCACCCTCACCCTAACCCTCACGCTCGACCTCACCCTAATCCTAACCCTCACCCTAAACTTCACCATTACCCTAACCATAACCCTCACCCTCACCCTCACACTCACTCTCACCCTCACACTAACCCTAACCCTCAACCTCACCCTAACCATAACCCTCACCCTCACCTTCACCCTAACCGTAACCATAACCCTAAACCTAACTTTAACCCTCACACTCACCCTCACCCTAACACTAACACTAACCCTAACCCTAAACTTAACTATCACCATAATCCTCACCCTCACCCTCACCCTAACACTCACCCTCACCCTAAAACTCACCCTCACCCTAACCCTAACCCTAAACTTAACCCTAACAATAACTCTAACCCTAACACTCACCCTCACCGTCAACCTCACCCTCACCCTCACCATAACCATCACCCGAACGCTAACCCTAAACCTACCCTAACCTTAACCCTAACTTTACCTCAACTTAACCCTAACCCTAACCCTCACCCTCACCCTCACGCTATCACTAACCCTCACGCTCACCCTCAACCTAACCCTCACCCTTACCCTAACCCTAACCCTAACCCTCACACTAACCCTAACCCTCTCCCTCACCCTCACCCTAACACTCACCCTCACCCTCAGCCTCACCCTAACCCTCACCTTCACCCTCACCCTAACCCTCAACCTCACCCTCATCCTTACCCTCACCCTCACCCTAAACCTAACCCTACCCCTAACCCTAAACCTAACCCTAATCAACAACCTCACCCTCACCCTAACCCTAATCCTAACCCTAACCCTCACCCTAACATTAATCCTAACCCTCACCCTCACTCTCACCCTAACCCTCACCCTCACCCTAACACTCCCCCTCACACTCACCCTCACCCACACCCTAACCCTCACCCTAACCTTAACCCTAACACTAACCCTAACCCCAACATAACACTAACCCTCACCCTCACACTAACCTTCACCCTAACACTCACCCTCACCCTAACCCTGACCCTACCCCTAACCCTTACCATAACCCTAACATTAACCCTAAACTTAACCCTCACCCTAAACTTAACCCTCACCCTCACCCTAACACTCACCCTCACCTTCATTCTCACCCTCACCCTAACCCTCACCCTAACCCTAACCCTAACCCTAACACTCACCCTCACACTCACCCTCATCCTAACACTCACCTTAACTCTAACCCTAACCCTAACCCTAAGTTAACCCTAACTTAATACCTCACGTTAACCCTAACCCTAACCCTCACCCTCACCCTCACCCTCAGCCTCACCCTAACACTCACCCTACCCTCAACCTCACCCTAACCCTCACCCTTACCCTAACCCTAACACTAACCCTAACACTCACGATCACCCTCACACTCAACCTAACACTCACCCTCACCCTCACCCTAACACTCAACATAACCCTAACCCTAACCTTAAACCTCACCCTAACTTTAACGCTAACCCTCACCCTCACCCTCACACTAACCCTCACCCTAACACAGAACCTCACCCTCACCCTAACCCTAACACTAA
Source organism: Alexandromys oeconomus (assembly GCA_963919705.1). Classification (NCBI taxonomy): domain Eukaryota; kingdom Metazoa; phylum Chordata; class Mammalia; order Rodentia; family Cricetidae; genus Alexandromys; species Alexandromys oeconomus. The sequence goes on along the minus strand of CAWTZB010000064.1, from coordinate 55,405,408 downwards.
CTCTAACCCTAACCTTAACCCTCACCCTAACCCTCACCCTCACACACACCCTCACCCTAACACTCACCCTCACCCTCAACCTCACCCTAACCCTAACACTCACCCTCACCCTAACCCTCACACTAACCCTAAATGTAACCCTAACACTCACCCTCAACCTCACCCTCAAACTAACACTCACCCTAACCCTAACCCCAACACTCACCCTCACCCTCAACCTCACCCTTACCCTCACCCTAACCCTAACCTTAACACTGACCCTAACACTAACCATAACCCTCACCCTAACCCTAACCCTCACCCTCACCCTCAACCTCACCCTCAACCTCACTCTCACCCTAACCCTAATCCTAACCCTAACACTGACCCTAACCCTAACCTTAACTCTCAGCCTAACCCTAACCCTAACCTGCACCCTCACTCTCACCTTCACCCTAACACTCGCCCTGACCCTCACCCTGACATTCACCCTAACCCTCACCCAAACCCTAACCCTAACACTAACCCTAACCCTAACCCTAACCTTAACCTCACCCTCACCCAAGCCTTCACCCTAACACTGACCCACATCCTCACACTTACCCTAACCTTAACCCTAACCATAACACTCACCGTCACCCTCATACTCACCCTCAACCTAACCCTCACCCTAACCCTAACCTGAACCCTAAACCTAACCCTAATACTCACCCTCACCCTTAGCCTTACCCTCACCCTCACCCTAACCCTAACACTCACCCTCACCCACACCCTCACCCTAACCCTAACCCTAAAACTCACACTCACCCTCACCCCCACCCTCACCCTAACCCTAAACCTAACCCTTACCCTAACCCTAACCCTCACCCTCACCTTCACCCTAACACTCATGCTGACCCTCACCCTCACCCTGACATTCACACTAACCCTCACCCTAACACTAACCCTAACACTAAACCTAACCATAACCCTAACCCTCACCCTAACACTAACACTCACCCTCACCCTCACACTAACCCTCAAGTAACACTAAACCTCACCCTCACCCTAAACCTAACCCTAACCCTTACCATAACCCTAACCAGAACCCTAAACTTAACCCACACCCTAACCTTAACCCTCACCCTCACCCTAACACTCACCCTCACCCTCATTCTCTCCCTCACCCTAACCCTCACCCTAACCCTTACCCTAACCCTAACCCTCACGCTCACCCTCACACTTACCCTATCCCTACCTGTAACCCTGACCCTGAGCCTCACCCTCACATTAACCCTTACCGTCTTCATCCCAAACCCTAACCCTAACCCTAACCCTAACCCTCAACCTAACCCTAACCTTAACACTCAACCTAACGCTGACCCTCACCCTCACCCTCACATTAATCCTCATGTCACCCTCACCCTAACCCTCACCCTAACACTAACCCTAACACTAAACCTCACCCTCACCCTCACCCTAACACTCACCATCACCCTCACCCTAACCCTAATCCTAATCCTAACCCTAACCCTAACATTAACTCTCACCCTAACCCTAACCCTAACAATCACCCTCAACCTCACCCTAACACTTGCCCTAACACTGACCCTCATTCTCACAGTAACCCTAACCCTAACTCTAACCCTAACCTTAATCCTCACCCTAACCCCCACCCTCACCCTCATCCTAAAACTGACCCTCACCCTCAATCTCACCCTATCCCTAACCCTCACCCTAACCCTAACCCTAACACTCACCCTCACCCTAACCCTCACCCTAACTCTAACCGTAACCCTAACACTCACCCTCACCCTCACCCTAATACTCACCCTCACCCTCCACCTCACCCTTACCCTCACCCTAACCCTATCCCTACCCCTAACACTGACACTAACCCTAACCTTAACCCTCACCCTAACCCTAACCCTAATCCTCACGCTCACCCTCACCTTCACCCTAACACTCACCCTGACCCACACTCTCACCCTGACATTCACCCTAACCCTCAACCTAACACTAACCCTAACACTAACCCTAACCCTAACCCAAACCTAACACTCACCCTCACCCTCAACTTCACCCTAACCCTAATTCTAACCCTAATAATAACCCTAACCATAACCCTAACATTATACCTCACCCTAACCCTAACCCTAAACCTAACCCTAACCATCACCCTCACCCTAACCCTAAACCTAACCCTCAAACTCACCTTCACTCTCATCCTCACACACACCCCCACCCTCACACTCACCCTAACCCTCAACCTCACACTCACCCTAACCCTAAGCTTAACCCTCACCCTAACCCTAACATTAACCCTCACCCTCACCCTAACACTCACCCTGACCATCACCCTTACCCTCACCCTCACCCTAAACCTCACCCTAACCCTAACACTAACTCTCACCCTCACCCAAACCCACACCCTCACGCTCACCCTATTATTAATTCATTCACCCTAATATTAATTCATTTGAACAATATTAAAACTGTTCAAGTCAAAAACCATTGCTTTCTTTTCTGTTTGCCCAGAGATCTGACTGACTGCAACTTGGAAAGACGACAGCCCTGCTGGACAGGATCTGATCTGAGATTCCTCGAATGGCTGCCAACAGCATTTCATTGAGAAGAGATTCCACATTTTATGCTGTACACTTAGTTAGTTAGATAGATGGATTAAGAGGGGCCTGTGAACTGGGGTGGGGTGTGGCTTCTCAGCTCCCGTGAGGTCAGGTCAGGTCAGGGAGGGGCTGAGGAGTGTCCCATTGTCCTTGACAATAGGCACCAGTCAGAAGTTGATGGCGGGGCCTGAGAGTTCCTCAAAGGAAATGATGAATGGAGACCCTTGCTCACCTAAAAAATGCCTGACCTTGGAAAAGGACTTGTGGTAAGCAGGCACTTGAAACTGAGGTTTCACGTCTTACCAGAAAGCTCCCTCTCAGAAGGGAAAGTCATCGTGATATCTTACTCTTTTCCCAAGGATACCCTACCGTTCTGATCATTCTTACTGGATTAAGTCTTCCACTGTAAGTAAGTAAGTAAGTCAGTCAGTCAATCAGTCAGTCAGTAAGTAAGTAAGTAAATAAATAAATAAATAAATAGAATAAGTAAGTAAGCAAATACATGGATGGATGAACAAACAAATAAATACAAAGTTCGCTGTTGTTGACTGACTTTTGGTTTCATAATGAGACTCTCTCTCTCTCTCCCTCACACACACACACACACACACAAAACTATAAATATACAATAAAAGGAAGCATAACACCTTTACTCAGGGGCCAGAGTGAACTGTGAAATTTTTCCAGGCAGGGCTATAAAGAGAGAGATGCTCCATGTCGGGCTGAAGAGAAAGTTTAAGTTCAATTCCCAGCATCTACATGGCAGCTCACAGCTGTCTGTAATCCATGAGCCATGGCAAAATCACAAATGCACATAAGATAAAATAAATAAATATTTAAACGTGGGGGGGGAGAATATAAGCACAAACTGAGAAACAAGGAAAGATAGTTAGTGCTGGCTGGCTGCCTGGCTGGCTTTCAGTTTGCTGACAGAAATAAGCACATTATGGAGGAATCACAAAGTTGTTACACTATGTGGGTGAGATGAGGAGAGATTGTGAGTGAGTGTCCTGTCAGAACAAAGTTAGACCCATAGTTGATGAAATTCATTATCCCAAAACTTCAGCAGAATATACCCCAAGTTTGCAAATGTGTGATCAGCTTGTGACAGTTTGGGCTGGAGATGCTGAGAACTGGGGTTCACCCAGGGGAACCCTCAATGCAAGAGCAGACACTCATTCTTATGAAGAGTGAGGGAGTGAGTGAGGGAGGGAGGGAGGAATCATTCATTCCTCTACTCAAGTTTAAGGAAAGATGAATGGCTATGGAGAGACCACTCACAGATATGAAAAATCATTTCCTAAAAATCAAATTTCTCAGTCAGTATGCAACTGCTGTGGTGCTTCTCCTAGATAGAGCAACACATACACACACACACACACACACACACACACACACAGGGGTGGGTGCTTGATGCTTCAGACTCACATCATTAAAGGGCAGGACATAGTCTGGATTCACAGAGATTCACAACACAGAACCATCGTCACTTACTAACGATAGCACAGGACACCCAGAGCTAACAAGAAATTGCAGTCTCAGCAGGGCTGTGGTGTGTGTGTGTGTGTGGGGGGGGGGTGGGTGCATGCCTTTAATCACACACACACACACACACAGATCTCTGTGCGTTCAGGGATGGCCTGATTTACAGAGTGAGTTTTAGGACAGCCCAAGATATACAAAGAAACCCTTTCCTTTTTTTAAAATTTATTTTTTATGTATATAGGGTTCTTGGCACCAGATCTAATTATAGATGGGTGTGAGCCATCATGTGGTTGCTGGGAATTGAACTCAGGACCTTCAGAACAGCAGTCAGTTCTTTTAACCTCTGAGCCATCTCTCCAGCCCAGAAACCCTTTCTTGAAAAACAAAACAAAACAGCAAAAGAAAGAAAGGAAAGGAAAAAGACAAAAGAAGAAAAAAGAAATTGCAGTCTCTTCCCACTCTCTCATCCATTGGCTCTTTAAGAGCTCTCAGACTGAACTGGAGACCAGGGTGTCATTCGTAACTGGGAACATTCGTAACTGGGAAGACAGAAACCTTAGGGGCTCACAGGAGGAGTGACTGCAGCACTTGTTGCCTCAACCCTGCTAATAGCTGTGATATAAGGCATGGTAAAATACGGGCTTTAGCAGAGCGCTACTCCCCTTTCTCTATTATTATTGCTACACACCAAAAAGGAGTTGGGGGTTGGGGGGATGATGTTCAGTGCTGTCATTGAAATCTCACTGACTCCTTCCGCACTCCTTGTCAATTCCCGACTTTGTCAAATCAACTATCGTGAATCTTTGATGTGGGTTGGCCCTTTAGGAACTCAGAGAAACAAGACAGGCCTATTGCAGCCCAGAAAGCTCCCAGTTGCTGAGCCCTAGCCCTAGAAGTCTCAAAGCCATCACATCCAGAAATCTCTCTAGTCCCTGCTAGTGGTGAACTCACTTCGTCTTCCCCAGGACCACTAATTATTTCTCCATGTTTTCCTGTGAGATCTGGGGCCAGCCAGCTTTCTTCTTCCTCCCTCTGGCCTCTCCATGATCTCCATTCTCTAGATAACCTGTCTAGAACCGAGTCTCCTTATAGGCACCGAGAGAGTGTGTCTTGAGGGCAGTTGGCGTTTCTAGGACACAAATGACATCAAAAAATTCCGAGAGCTCTCCGGGATACCATAGAATTTCCAGAGAAGGGACTGCTGATGTCGTGAGGCACATCACCTTTACCTCCTTGCTAATATTTCTCCCCGAACTGACCGACCGACCCACCGACTGACCGGAACCTAAGGTTTCCTTTCCAGGAGTCTCTCCTGGGACACAGAGGGAGCCATTCAGGATCTCCTCCTTCCAAAACCAGAAATTTCTCTCTGTTTCATTAAAATCTTCCTTCACCCATGGGGAGTTAGTTAGTAGAACACTCACTTTTTTCATGAATGACTCTTTCTCCCTCTCCTGAACAGATATTCATACTCAGTAATATGAGAAATTAGGGAAATTGTGGGAAACTCAGCCCAAAGGAGGGGCTGTGTTCAAAGGGAGAGGGAAAAATCTAGGACAGCACTGTTTTCTTTTTCTTTCTTTTTCTTTTTCTTTCTTTCTTTCTTTCTTTCTTTTCGAGACAGGGTTGTTCTGTAGTTTTTGGTGCCTGTCCTGGAACTAGCTCTTGTAGACCAGGCTGTTCTCAAACCCTGATCTACTGAGGTGTGTCTGTCTCCCTTAGGGCCCAGCAAAAGGTCTTAGGTCAGAACATACATCTGTTTCTTGAGTTGAAGCTTTAGCTGCTTTTTGTCTGAGGAGAGTGCCAGGCTCTGTGTGCAGCTGAGCTTCTTTTCTTACTTGGCCGGGCTGGGCCACACCTGCTGTCACTTATTCCATGTAGCCTGTGGTGGTGGGATAACTCTTTCCGCAAACATGAGGAACTGGGATGACTTCTGTTTGGTCTTCATTGTGAACGGCAGCATCTAGATTCATCCCTTTGCTTTCAAAACAAGAGGGTTTTTTGGATGTTTCTCTGGGGGTCAGAGAGGTAGGATTTCAGGCAACAGAACCAAGAAACAAATCATACTCCAAAGCCAAATCGTACTCCAGAGATGACACCACTGACATGAGCATGTTTGCTAATCGATTTAGGAGGTCTCAGTCCTCTGTAAGGTAGTAGTACCATCCCTAGGTGTGTGACCTTGGGCCACGCCTCTCTTTGTGGTTGCAAACCCTTCCCTAGGGATTTTGCTTCCCTAGGGCTTTCCTTGATATTGGATTCTCAGACCCTAACCACAGTAGGTGGGGGAGCCAACCAACCTACCTAGCTACCTACCTCCCTACCTACCTCCCTACCTACTTTAAGGGCTTTGAGGAACGTACGTGGCACAAATGTGTGAGATTATCTGTTAAGGTTTCTGGTGCCCAAATGAGTCTTCAGTGTACCCAAGAATCCCAACCTTTTAATAACCCTCAAGTTTTTCTTGCTAGCTCCCATCATGCCTAGAATTGCAGTCTGGTCATCAGGAAACACTGGCCTACACCAGTAGGAAGGATCCAAATTGGGTTTTATTGAATCTGTAGTCACCTCATACAACAACTGAAAAGCTAGAAAGTTAAGTTGTAAATCATAGCCCCACACAGATGTTATGAGCACATCAGTTCTAACAGCGTCTTGTTCCAGGAAGTCTATATAGCCACAGACTACAGAGTATTCTCTTTTTTTTAACTTATTGAGCCTTACATTTTTTTTCTTTGTTCACTTCCCTACATCTCCCCTCACCCCCCAACCCTCCCCCAAGGTCCCCATGCTCCCAATTTACTCAGGAGATCTTGTCTTTTTCTGCTTTCTACTTCCCATGTAGATTAGATCTATGTAAGTCTCTCTTGGTGTCCACATTGTTGTCTAAGTTCTGGGGCTGTGGTTTGTAGGCTGGTTTTCTTTGCTTTGCCTTCTTGTTTAAAAACCACCTATGAGTCAGTACATGTGTGATAATTGTCTTTCTGGGTCTGTCTGGGTTACCTCACTCAAAATAATGGTTTCTAGCTCCATCTATTTTCATGCAAAATTCAAGATGGTTTTTTTTTTGGTTTGTTTGTTTGTTTGTTTTCTACTGTGTAGTACTTACTCCATTGTGTACCACATTTTTTTTTCTTATCCATTCTTTGATCGAGGGGCATTTAGGTTGTTTCTAGGTTCTGGCTATGCTATGACAAACAAAGCTGCTGTGAACATAGTTGAGCACATGTCCTTGTGGCACGATCGAGCATCCTTTGGACATATACCCAATAGGGGTATGACTGGGTCTCGAGGAAGGTTGTTTCCTATTTTTCTGAGAAATAGCCACACTGATGTCCCAAGGGGACGTACCAGCTTGCGTTCCCACCAGCAATGCAGGAGTGCTCTCTCTTCCCCACCACCTCTCCAGCATAAGTGGTCATTGGTTTTTGATCTTGGCCATTCTAAGATGGAATCTCAGAGTTGTTTTGATTTGCATTTCTATGATGGCTAAGGATGTTGAACATTTCCTTAAGTATCTGTCAGCCGTTTTAGATTCCTCTGTTCAGAGTTCTCTGTTTAGGTCTGTACTCCATTTTGTGAATTGGATTATTTGTTCTTGAGATGACCAATGTCTTGAGTTCTTTGTATATTTTGGAGATCAGACCTCTTTCTGATGTGGGGTTAGCGAAGATCGATTCCCATTCTGTAAGGCTGTCATTTTGTCTCATTGACCATGCCCTTTGCTTTTCATAAGATTTTCAGGTTTAGGAGGTCCCGTTAATATATATTACTTGTTTCTCCTCTGTGTCCGTGCTGCTGGGATTCTCTTTAGGAAGTGGTTCCGTGTGGCAATGCGTTCAAGTGTACTTCCCACTTTCTCTTCCATAAGGTTCGGTGTGGCTGGCTTTAGGTTTAGGTCTTTGATCCATTTGGACTCGAGTTTTGTGTGTGGAGATAGATATGGGTCTATTTTCATTTTTCTACATGTTGATATCTAGTTACACCAGCACCACTTGTTAAATATGCTTTCTTTTTTCTATTGGATAATTTTGGCTTCTTGATCAAAGATCAGGTGTTCAAAGATGTGTTCAAAGATGTGTGAATCCGGGTCTTCTAATTGGTTCCATTGATCCTCCTGTCTGTTCTTATCCAGGACCAGGCTGTTTTCAGAACTGTAGCTTACAGAGTGTTCTTTCAGGTGGGGCACAGAAGAGGTTAACTAAGGTACCTTAGTCCTTCTGCTTTTCTAGCAGATCGGAGCCCAGCTGAAAGGAATCCAGTAGAGATGGTGTCAATGTTCACACTGACACTAACAGCTGTAACTTAAGCAGGATTTGTGAGTCACATGAAATTTGCAACGAACTGCAGCAAATCTGTGACACTCAAACTTGGTCAGGCTCATTATCTGAACATACAGATATTTGCAATGATCAAGGGCTTCAGGATTTTTTGGTTTGTTTGTTTTTTTGTTTGTTTGTTTTGTTTTTCCATGAGACAGGGTTTCCCTGGAGCTGAGGCCATTAAAGGCCTGGTGGTTTTGTGACTCACTGCTTCAAAGAACTTCTCCATTTCTTTATCCCTAAGGGAAAATAAATATGATCACTAAATACTTCTTAAAAAGCATTCTTCCTTGAAATATATAGACCAATGAGAAATAATACTTGACAGAACGGGAATGCAAAATCTGCATCAAACCACTTTAAGATTCGATTGAACAGAAACATGTTGTTCTGTACTGAAGCTCTGAGGTCCCATCTTATGAATAGGCTGTTTAGGACCAACTTGAAGACATCTGGAAAGAAGCTGTGTAATGACATTCCTCCTAAGACTCACTTCCAAGTTTTAGCACTTTGTAGATAATACACATTTAAGCATAAGGTACCCACCCATTTTCTCATTCAAGTAATGTTCTCAACATTCAGTGATTTCTCCTGCCTTTTTCTTTTGGGGAGTGGCATGATTGGATCACGAAATGAAGGATGTGTGTGACAAGTCATTGCCCGCTAAGAGTCCTACACACATTTGAGGACAGAACAGAGAAACAAGATCGACGGGGACGGGGGGGGGGGGATTCTGCTGAATGAAGTTAGAGTTATGGATGGCTGCCATCTATCTCTTGGCTTCTGTAAGTCCAGAAACTCAACAAAGACAGAGACATGCCAGAAACGACGTTTTGGTAAAAATCTGAACTGAACTGAATAGAAACTGGCTATTACGTATTAGTGTTTTCAGAGTTATTTCTGAGGAACCTTCTACTTAATTGAAATAAAACCAAATCTTCCAAACATCCAGGTGTCCTCTGAGGGGGCACAGAAAACAAAACAAAACAAACAAACAAAATGATAAGAGGGATTTGAGTTGTTCCAAAAACCCTCAGGAACAAAACTTCCCCAGGAGAATAGAAAGAGTTTTATATTTCATATATTTTATATTTTACCCACTTTTGATTGCTATCAAGTGCTATCTAGTTGGTTTATGGTGTTTCAGGAACACTTTCCTTATTCTTCTTCTTCTTCTTTTTTTTTTAATATTTTATATATACCTGACGGTTCGACCAGTTGGCTCTCTGTGCACGCTTTCTTTTCACAGACTAGAAGCAGATCGACCAGTTGTCCCATAAAGTGTTTGGCCTTAAAACGCAAAGTACCGAGGTCGACCAGTTGGACTTGTGAATGTGGGTCGACCAGTTCTCTTTTTCCATGTCTTGATTGACTGACGTCGTTTCTAAACGTGTTGGTGGTTTATCTGTTGTCTCTTTCTCTATCCCAGTCCGCCCTACTCACTCACACTCCTTCATTCATTCATTCATTCATTCATTCATTCATCTATCCACCCGTCCTTTTATTTATCTATCTATCCATCCATCCAGATCCAGGGGGACAAACAAGGGGGCTAGTGTGGAAGGTGCTCAGTGGTCATCCAGTGGTAAATAAATAAGGCTGGGAATAAATAGCTGAATATTAATTCATTCGAACAATATTAAAACTGTTCAAGTCAAAAACAATTGCTTTCTTTTCTGTTTGCCCAGAGATCTGACTGACTGCAACTTGGAAAGAAGACAGCCCTGCTGGACAGGATCTGATCTGAGATTCATTGAATGGCTGCCAACAGCATTTCATTGAGAAGAGATTCCACATTTTATGCTGTACACTTAGTTAGTTAGTTAGATAGATTAAGAAGGGCCTGTGAACTGGGGTGGGGTGTGGCATCTCAGGTCAAGTCAGGTCAGGTCATGACAGGGAGGGGCTGAGGAGTGTCCCATTGTCCTTGACAATAAGCACCAGTCAGGTGTTAACGGCAGGGCTTGAGAGTTCCTCAAAGGGAATGAATGGAGACCCTTGCTTAGCTAAAAAATGCCTGACCTTGGAAAAGGACTTGTGGTAAGCAGGCACTTGAAATTGCAGTTTCATGTCTTACCAAAAGCTCTCTCTTGGAAGGGAAAATCATCGTGATATCTTACTCTTTTCCCAAGGATACCCTACTGTTCTGATCATTCTTATTGGATTAAGTCTTCCACTGTGAGTAAGTAAGTAAGTAAGTAACTAAATAAGTAAATAAATGAATAAATAAATAAATAAACAGAGTAAGTAAGTAAGCAAATATGTGGATGGATGAACAAACAAATACAAAGTTCGCTGTTGTTGACTGAGTTTTGGTTTCATAATGAAATTCTCTTATTCTGTCTCTCTCTCTCTCTCTCTCACACACACACACACACAAACACACACACACACACAAAACAATAAATATACAATAAAAGGAAGCATAACACCATTACTCAGGGGGCAGAGTGAACTCTGAAAGGTTTCCAGGCAGGGCTATAACGAGAGAGATGCTCCATGTCGGGCTGAAGAGAAAGTTTAGGTTCAATTCCCAGCATCTACACAGCAGCTCACAGCTGTCTGTAATCCATGAGCCATGGCAAAATCACAAATGCACATAAGATAAAAGTAAATAAATTTTTTAAACGTGTGGGGGGGAACAGAATATAAGAACAAACTGAGAAACAAGGAAAGATAGTTAGTGCTGGCTGGCTGCCTGGCTGCCTGGCTGGCTTTCAGTTCCCTGAAAGAAATAAGTACATTATGGAGGAATCACAAAGTTGTTACACTATGTGAGTGTGATGAGGAGAGATTGTGAGTGAGTGTCCCGTCAGAACAAAGTTAGTCCCAGAGTTGTTGAAATTCATTATCCCAAAATTTCAGCAGTTTATACCCCAAGTTTGCAAATGTGTGATCAGCTTGTGACAGTTTAGGGTGGAGATGCTGAGAAATGGGGTTCACCCAGGGGAACCCTCAATGCAAGAGCAGACACTCATTCCCATGAAGAGTGAGGGAGGGAAGTAGGGAGGGAGGAATTATTCATTCCTATACTCAAGTTTAAGGAAAGATGAATGGCTATGGAGAGACCACTCACAGATATGAAAAATCATTTCCTAAAAATCAAATTTCTCAGTCAGTATGCAACTGCTGTGGTGCTTCTCCTAGATAGAGCAACACACACACACACACACACACACACACATAAGGGTGGGTGCTTGATGCTTCAGACTCATGTCATTAAAGGCAGGACATAGTCTGGATTCACAGAGATTCACAACACAGAGCCATCGTCATTTACTAACAGCCCAGGATACCCAGAGCTAACAAGAAATTGCAGTACAGCAGGGCTGTGGTGTGTGTGGGGGGGTGCATGCCTTTAATCACAGCACACACACAGATCTCTGTGATTTCAAGGATGGCCTGATTTACAGAGTGAGTTTTAGGACTGCCCAAGATACACAAAGAAAACCTTTCTTTTTTTAAATTTATTTATTATGTATATAGTGTTCTGGGCACCAGATCTAATTATAGATGGGTGTGAGCCATCATGTGGTTGCTGGGAATTGAACTCTGGACCTTCAGGACAGCAGTCAGTTCTTTTAACCTCTGAGTCAGCTGTCCAGCCCAGAAACCCTTTCTTGAAAAAAAAAAAACAGCAAAAGAAAGAAAAAAAGGAAAGGAAAAAGACAAAAGAAGAAAAAAGAAAAAAATTGCAGTCTCTTCCCACTCTCTCATCCATTGGCTCTTATAGAGCTCTGAGGCTGAACTGGAGACCAGGGTGTCATTCATAACTGGGAAGACAGAAACCTTAGGGGCTCACAGGAGGAGTGACTGCAGCACTTGAGGCCTCAACCCTGCGAATAGCTGTGATATAAGGCATGGTAAAATACGGGCTTTAGCAGAGCGCTACTCCCCTTTCTCTAGTATCATTGCTACACACCAAAAAGGAGTTGGGTCAGTGCTGGTATTGAAATCTCACTGACTCCTTCTGCACTCCTTGTCAATTCCCTACTTTCTCAAATCAACTACCGTGAATCTTTGATGTGGGTTGGCCCTTTAGGAACTCAGAGAAACAGGACAGGCCTATTGCAGCCCAGAAAGCTCCCAGTTGCTGAGCCCTAGCCCTGGAAGTCTCAAAGCCATCACATCCAGAAATCTCTCTAGTCCCTTCTAGTGGTGAACTCACTTCGTCTTCCCCAGGACCACTAATTATTTCTCCATGTTTTCCTGTGAGATCTGGGGCCAGCCAGCTTTCTTCTTCCTCCCTCTGGCCTCCATTCTCTAGACAACCTGTCTAGAACCGAGTCTTATAGGAACCGAGAGAGTGTGTCTTGAGGGCAGTTGGCGTTTCTAGGACACGAGTGACATCACAAAATTCTGAGAGCTCTCTGGGATACCATAGAATTTCCAAAGAAGGGACTGCTGATTTCGTGAGGCCCAGCCTTTACCTCCTTGCTAATATTGCTCCCCGAACTGACCGACTGACCGACCGACCGGAACCTGAGGTTTCCTTTCCAGGAGTCTCTCCTGGGACACAGAGGGAGCCATTCAGGATCTCCTCCTTCCAAAACCAGAAATTTCTCTCTGTTTCATTAAAATCTTCCTTCACCCATGGGGAGTTAGTTAGTAGGACACTCACTTTTTTCATGAATGACCCTTCCTCCCTCTCCTGAACACATATTCATGCTCAGTAATATGAAAAATTAGGTCAGAAGGACACGGAAAATGAGGGTTGAGTCCTCTGAAGTGAACGAGCACTTAGGGAAGGCTAAACTTAAGGGAACTTGACTCAGAGATGAATAGCTGCTGCCAAGGCACAGATGCAGGCACCAGGCTGAGTCACCAACAGGGCTCTCGGCATCCTCCTGCATCATCAGAGCTGTGTGGGAAACTCAGCCAAAAGGAGGGGCTGTGTTCAAAGGGAGAGGGAAAAATCTAGGACAGCACTGTTTTCTATTTCTCCTTTCTTTCTTTCTTCCTTCATTCCTTTCTTTCTTTCTTCCTTCCTTCCTTTCTTTCTTTTCTTTCTTTCTTTGAGACAGGGTTGTTCTGTAGTTTTTGGTGCCTGTCCTGGAACTAGCTCTTGTAGACCAGGCTAGTCTCAAACTCACAGAGACCTGCCTGCCTCTGCCTCCTGAGTGGAGTGGAGTGCTGGGATTAAAGGCTTGATCCACCACCGCCCGGGCCGGCCATCATTTTTTTTTTTTAACTCATACAAAACTTCACCCAAAGTATCTTCCAGGGTTGGAGGTCATTAAGTTACTTAATTATTCTAATGCTGTTGGAGACTGTGTTGGGCTGAGATAGAGTATAAGGTTGATGGTGAGTTATTTTTGAGTAGATTGCGTGCTAGCTTCTCATTAAGTCTCATTCTAAAATGGTCAACTTTTAAATGAAAATGTAAGACTTTAAGACAATCCTGAAGCCATTTTTGACAATTCTGAATCCTCTCAGCCTCTGTGCCATAGTGCTTCCCCTCCTCACCTGGGAACCAAGGACCTAACAGCTACACTCGCACTTACTCAGTTCCTGAATAATTACCCATATATGTATGCTTTGGTTCGGTCCACTGGGAAACGGGGTCAAAATGATCTCTTACCTCATCTGATCTGGCAACAGCTCTCCAGTCAATTATTGGTAATATCCCTTTCAAATAAGCCAATCAGAATAGTCAAAGAACAACCTCCCTTGCTTCTGTGGCCCCTTTAAAAGTAGACTGTACCCGCTATTCGAGGGCCCTCGGCTTCTCGAATGCTGGGGGACCCTGTCATGACAGAATTAATAAAATCCTCATGCTTTTACTTCGGCTGTAGTGTGTGAGATGGTCTCTGGGGGGCGAGTCCTTCTCGGTGTTTGGACGCTAGAGTCCAACATTTGGTTCCCTGACCAGGAATCGAGTCGCTCCCAGACACACTCTAGACCCAGTTGGAAGTATAAAGAAATGAGCTCATTTTTATGTCTGTCTGTTTGAATATTGTGTTTCTCTTTCTGTGTAATTGTGAATTAGTAATCTGAGAATTGTACCTGCGCAGGGCTAATATTTGAAGGGGACCAGGCAGTGGGAACACTCCCTGGCCCAGCCGTGGAGGACGCTTCACTGGCAATTTGTGAAACTAGGAGTGACTAGGTCATCTTAGTTTCTAGGGAGTGTGGCCCTTATTGCCCACTCCCTTCCAGGTTTGTATCAGTTTGTTGCCGCGCGGCTTCTGATTTTGAGTCTATGTCTGTCTTTTTGTTCTTTTGTATTTTCAGTTCTACACCAGAGTGGTGGTGAGAGCACCAGCTTCTGGTTTTGAGTTTATGTCTGTCTCTTTGTATTTTTTGTTTTTGTATGTCGGTTTGTCTTTGTTAAAATCCACCTGCAGGAATTCAGAACCTGGCACCGGCCCCCTGGCCATGATCAGTTTCCCTGATTCCGAAAGCAGCCCCACTGCTGGAGGAGATGGTGGCTGCCCCTCCCCAAGCCCTTTGTCTTCTCTCTTTCCTGTACAGGAGCAAAAGAAACCCAGAATCCAGGCACCTCTGGTTCTTCCTGATATCCAGCCGAGCATGACAGACTTGTCCTTCCTCCTCCGGAGGAGGAAGCACTTCGTTCCTCAGGAGCCCGGCTGGTCGGGCCCTAGCCCTGAAAACTACAGTACTCAGCATCTATGCTGGGACAGGGGAAGAATGAAAATGACTTCCCAAACATTTCCCCTTCACTCAGTAGCAGGCCAATTGCAATACTGCCTTTTTCTGCTTTACTTCCAACTCTTCCTTTTCTCGGGACCTTCAGGCCGTGACTGGGCTTATAGAATCTGTTCTGGTTATTCGTCAGCCCACTTGGGATGATTGCCAGCAGCTCTTACAGGTGCTCCTAACCACAGAGGAAAAAAGAATGTCCCAGGAGCTGACAGCAGGCCAACCCAATCACCAGACAAGATAGAGGATGGGACTTTAATACTCCAGCTGGTAGGGAGCAGCTCCGTCTTTATTGCCAGAGTCCAGTTGGCGGGTCTAAATAAAAAAGGAGGGGGGGTTGCAAAGCACCCCACTAATTTGCTAATTTGGCTAAGGTAAGAGCAAAGGTCTGATAGTACTCCTAAAGGATTTTTAGAAAAACTAATAGAACAGTACAGGATGTAAACCCGTTTTGATCCCATGGCAGCAGATCGCCAAGCCAATGTAATGATGTCTTTTATAGGCCAGCCAGCATCAGACAGCAAGTTGCAGAGAATGGAGGGACTGCAGAGATGCTCCCTCCAGGACTTAGTAAAAAAAAAAATTAGACAGAGGAGCCACAGTGAGAGTACTAAAATCCCCACCCCCTTGCTTATGCTGTGCACCCAGGTGTTCGATTCTGGGGTGTACGGAGAAAAAAGGGGAGGGTTCCCCCTTGCTATTTCTAAAACATTTGACTATGGACACTGAAGGCATAAGTCACGAACAAGGCCACACCAGTTTGGAGTTATGATTAATAGGGTGTTATTTATTTAAAGGGGAAAACTTACAGATCACCGTCCCAGACAACAGCCATCTGCACAACCAGGAAGGGAGTCTAGTCTCCGGCGGAGCAGGAAGTGAAGAGAGCGAGCAGAGGAAATAGCCGCTTTTTTAAAGGGAGAGAGACCACGCCCCAATGGGGTGGTGTCACAGCAGCTATTGGTTGGAGGGGCAGAAGGACCTCCCGCAACACCTCCCCCTTTTGTTTAAGTAAGAGAGTTCTAAACCTACTATGAAATTATATACAATAAGTACAAATATCCTATTCTAACTAGCTTAGGTCTTGTATAATAAATAACTTGGCCAAGTCGTGAGAAAAAGGTAACTACATTTATATAGTCTTCAACCCCATCAAAGATCTGAGAAGGGAAATAATGTTAACTGGGTAATTAGGAAGTTCAGTAAAAGAACTTCCAAAACATGCAACAAATCACAGAGACAACTAGCTACCTGGGCAATCACCCAAAGTCATGTTTGCAGCGTTGAAGCAACCAACTTTGGCTAAGGCCTAACATAACTGACATACCATTTTCAAAGGCAAGCAACTTTTCAAAACTATCTTACCCTGTCTTGGCAGGATATGACAGTCCTGTTTTATTTATTGATGCACGCTCTGTATCTCTGTCAGTTGTTGAGGTATGGGCATTTCTTTGCCCCAAGGCCAGTTCTGCCAAAAAGAAAGGCTCCAGGTGGAGTGTCTTTGGTGCTCAACATTCTCTCGGGAATAGAGCGGTGTTGCCAGGAGCAATTGTGTCTCACTACCATAAAACTCTGAGATAGATTAAAGGCCATATTCTACAGCTCTTCAAAGAGGTTGAAGATTATCTATCTATACTGAGTATAATCTCTATATATCTAAAGAACCTGATTAGTCTAATTATAAATGACAAACTTAGATGACTATTAATCTATATAATACTCAATATCTATCTAACTTAACGACTAAGACAATAAACAACTGTGCAATATATGGAGACAATGATCTTCATCTGTAAACAATGTCATTACATATCAAATGTAAACAATGTTATTACATAAATAGTATCAGAGGTAGAAATGTACATTGTGATATGGTAGATGTATCAATACAATATAAGCATACTCTTATACAAAAATAGAGGTAGGAACACTAACACTCACATTCAATATTCAATATGTCAATACACAGGAAACAGTACCAATACAGTTTTCTAAAAACAGTAACTCACAAATACCAATCATCCCATCAAACCAGTTAATCCCCTTTTTTTTTTTCGAACATACCCCTAATTCCATAAAACATCTCCCCAACCCCTCAACTCCGAACCAACCACTAAAAGATGTCCCTAACCCTGAGGGCAAACTCTGTTGGGAGAGGGGATGTCGTCCTGTAAGATTGCTTCAAGCTGACATGGGGGCGATGTTCTCCTTAGGGGCTCCTGTGAAGCAAATGATGGTAAAATTCCCAAATTAACCTTTGATCTAAGAAAATTATAACTAGTCCCTGAGCGCTTTGAGAAGGCCCGGCCAGAGTGTTGTCAAAAATGTGCACCATTCGAAATTGTCTTGTGCAGTTGGTACCAAAGAACAGGTCTCATACTAGCGCGTAAAAAAGAGAAAAAGAGGGAACCGGACGCGCACACGGCAGCGGCGGCCGGAACCGGACGCGCACGGCGGGCGACGTAGCTGGCGCAGCGGCCGGGACCGGCGGGTACTGACACAGTGGCAGACAACGCAGGCGACAGGGACCAGTGCAACACCAAGAGCAGATCGCCTCAGGACAATTAAATCAAAGAGGTAGGCTTTTGGTTGGCGAGGTCCCTGGCAAACAGGGAACCTGGTTCTTTTCCTGAAGACCCGTCTGAGGGGTGAGAGGGATCTTGGCCCCTGGCAGGAGCCAGGAAACAGAAGGAGGGAATTTTGCAAGAGGAGCCTCTGGCCAGCAGGGAAACCTGATCTGGTTTTAAAAGACCAATTATAGATCATCAATAGGAGGAGATGGGCAGGCGCCAAGGCAAAAATTCTCCCAATAAGCTGAAAAACAACATGAAAGCACCAGAACCCAATGATCTTACAACAGAAGGACTTGAACACCCTAACACAGAAGAAGTGGAAAAAATCGACTTTATGAAAGCAATAGAGTCCCTTAAACAATATGTAAAAAACACCTTTATAGAAATGGATGAGAAGTATAACAAAAAGTTTGAAGAATTGAGTAAATACATACATGAGACCCTGGGAAACCAAGAAAAAACGAACAAACAGGTAATGGAAACAGTTCAAGAATTGAAAACTGAAATGGAAGCAAGGAAGAAAGCACAAACTGGGGACCAGCTGGATATGGAAAATCTAGGTCAACGAGCAGAGCCTACAGAAACAAGCATAATCAATAGAATACAAGAAATAGAAGAAAGAATCTCAGATTCTGAAGACACCATAGAGAAAATAAATGCACTGATCAAAGAAAACAGCAAAGCCAACAAATTCTCATCACAAAACATTCAGGAAATATGGGACACAATAAAAAGACCAAACCTGAGAATAATAGGAATAAAAGAAGAGGAAGAATTACAGCTCAAAGGCCCAGAAAATATATTTAACAAAATTATGGAAGAAAACTTTCCCAACATAAAGAAAGATATTCCTTTGAATATCCAAGAAGCATACAGAACACCAAACAGACTGGATCAAAGAAAAGCATCCCCTCGCCATATAATAATCAAAACACAAAATAGACAGGTTAAAGAAAGAATATTAAGAGCTGCAAAGGAAAAAGGCCAAGTAACTTATAAAGGTAAACCGATCAGACTTACACCTGACTTCTCTATGGAAACCATGAAAGCCAGAAGGTCCTGGATAGAGGTTCTTCAAAAACTAAGAGACCATGGATGCAAACCCAAACTACTATACCAGCCAAGCTATCGTTCACTATCAATGGAGAAAACAAGAATTCCAGGATAAGAACAAATTTAAACAATACGTAGCCACAAATCCAGTGCTACAGAAAGTAATAGAAGGAAAATCGCAAATCAAGGAATCCAACATTGCCAACACTGACTACAATAACTCAGGAATCTAGCGAACCTTCACCAGTACAACTCAAAGAAGGGACACACACAAACTCTACTACCAAAAACAGTAAGAATAACCGGAGTAAACAACCACTGGTCACTAATATCACTTAATATTAATGGTCTCAATTCACCTATAAAAAGGCACAGGCTAAGGGATTGGATACGAAAACAGGATCCAACATTCTGCTGTTTGCAAGAAACACATCTCAACCACAAAGACAGGCATCTACTCAGAGTAAAAGGTTGGGAAAAGGTCTTTCAAGCAAATGGTCCTAACAAAAAGGCAGGTGTGGCCATACTAATTTCCAACAAAACTGACTTCAAACTAAAATCAATCAGAAGAGATCGAGATGGACACTTTATACTCATAACAGGAACAATTCATCAGGATGACATCTCAATCCTGAATATCTATGCCCCTAATATAAAAGCACCCACTTATGTAAAAGAAATATTTCTAAAACTCAAGGCAGACATAAAACCACACACACTAATAGTAGGAGACTTCAACACACCTCTCTCTCCAATGGACAGGTCAATCAGACAAAAACCTAATAGAGAATTAAGAGAATTATTGGAGGTAATGAAGCAAATGGACTTAACAGACATCTACAGAACACTCCACCCAAATAGGAAAGAATATACCTTCTTCTCTGCAGCTCATGGAACCTTCTCAAAAATTGACCATATACTCGGAAACAAAGGAAACCTCCACAGATACAAAAGAATATCAGTGTCCACCTGTGTCTTATCAGATCACCACGGATTAAAGTTAGATGGCAACAACTATGCTACCCCCAGAAAGCCGACAAACTCATGGAAACTGAACAGTCAACTACTGAACCACACCTGGGTCAAGGAAGAAATTAAGAAAGAAATTAAAGTCTTCCTTGAATTTAATGAAAATAAAGAGACAACATACTCAAACCTATGGGACACGATGAAAGCAGTGCTAAGAGGAAAGTTCATAGCACTAAGTGCCCACTTAAAGAAAATGGAGAAAGCATACATTGGGGACTTAATGGCACACCTGAAAGCTTTAGAAAAAAAAGAAGCAGAGGTGCCCAGAAGAAGTAGAAGACTGGAAATAATCAAACTGAGGGCAGAAATCAACAAAATAGAAACACAGAAAACAGTCCAAAGAATCAATGAAACAAAAAGTTGGTTCTTGGAGAAAATCAACAAGATCGACAAACCCCTAGCCAAACTAACTAAACAACAGAGAGAGAACACACAAATAAATAAAATCAGAAATGAAAGGGGGGACATAACCACAGACACAGAGGAAATCCAGAGAATCATTAGATCTTACTATAAAAGCCTGTATGCCACAAAACTGGAAAATGAAAAAGAAATGGACACTTTTATAGATAAGTACCATATACCAAAGCTAAACCAAGACCAGGTGAATGATCTAAATAGACCTGTTAGTCGCGAAGAGCTAGAAACTGTTATCAAAAATCTCCCTTCCAAAAAAAGCCCAGGACCAGATGGGTTCA